>BMAC01000465.1:136673-154892 GCA_014905375.1 Phtheirospermum japonicum
GCGTCGGACCGACGCCGACTGAGCGCACGTCTCATTTTCTCGATCTTTCTTGCTACTTGTTCACTAGAAAGCTCGTTATTTACGCGCTGAACTCTTTCGGTTACTTAGCTGTAAGGTGAAAAACAACGAATAATCACCTATTCTCATCAATTATGATCAAAATATGGTAAAATAAGTTGGAAGTATAAAAATATGGAATTAAGCTTAAATCATCCAACTTATACCAAAAAAAAAAAAAATAGAAAAAAGAACTAAAATACTAATAAAAATAAGGACAAATCTGCGCTAATCAACTGCCCACGGTTAATTGGTTTTTTCGTCCTCGAACAAATGATAGATTCAAAGACTAACAAGAATGAAAATCAGTCCAAGCAATGAGTCGTGCTATGCTACCTACATAATTTTGAAAATATAGGTACAAATCTTGCAACGTCAAACACTCCACCTTTATTACATTGTCGCTTCAAAATCAAAATCATGCATCCTCTCAAAAAGGGAAATAAATATGTGGGTGTACACTCAAAAGCACTCAAGCATTGCTGCATGGGACGTGTATATGCTCAAATCATACAAATACATGCACAATAAACAAGCACGGAAAATCAATCTCTTTTCAATCGCAAATTAAGTGTGCTGTCCAAAACTAAGAATCGGTAAAGGTCTTTACGGGTTGTAATGTAAGGCTCTTTGAACGGGTATGGAATATATAAGTCGTGTGGCTAACTCACGATTTAACGTGATCAATAACTCACCCAACCTAATCTAATCAAGAAGCAATACGCTTCCACCTCGTTCAAAAATAAAAACCTCACTTATCTCTCATAACGTAGCCTTTATACTTTGGCTATTTCTCAACTCGCAACTCTAAATCCGACTTGTAGCTCAAACCACTTAAACAAATAGAAAGCTCATAATATGCTTCTTTCTCAAATACAACTCTTGCCTCTTAAACATTAGGCTTCATAAAAAAATAATAAAACTCAAGCCTTAATTAAGCGCTTAGGCAATGACTAACACAATTCAACTAGACTCACCATCCTTCTTTTTTTTTCTTTTTTTTTTAATTTCCCCCTTATTATAATTTTTTATGGGTTCCCTTTTTTTTTCTTTTTCTTTTTTTTTTTTTTCGGATGGTGGTCCTAAATTACAAAAATTCATAAAATCATAAATTCCTAATAAAATCTCCAAAACACTAATAACCAATAAAAATACGAACTCCTACCCCACGCTTTTAATGGGTTAGTAGGGGTCAACTCAATAAAATACTCAGGGCTATAGGCATGGATAATTTGGCTATGATTGGCTCATTCGGAATTTATAGTGGCTAAAATATATGGATATGGCCGGAATAGGGTTTTCTTCTGTGCCTTAACGTCATTTTCAAAGTCAACTACACACAGCGGTTTCAAAAGAGATATCAAATCAAAACTCATTCAAGTACATGCAAATGATGATAATCACTCAGGCTACTCACAGGCTTTTTGCATGAAAAAGTTTTGAATTGACGCTGCTTTTAAGGTTTTGCGAAATCAATTGCGTCCAAGTACCATTTTACAATATATAAATAATGATTTGAAAAATTTATGCACTTATACACGCTCAAAGACAAGAACATCAAATCAAACATAGTTAACTTTGACAGGCAAGCCATACAAACACAATTTAGCGCAGAAATAGCAATTAATCACGTTTAAGAATTTAATTATTACAGGCCAAATTAAAAATTACACAAATAAGCAATAAAAATCACACTCGACCACCCCCCCTCTCTAAAAATCCCGGCAATCTCCTGATTGCCACAAATACATCAAAAAGTCAAAAAGAGGAAGGATATATATTATTTAAAAGCATAAAATAAAGATACAAAGATGTCAGAACTTGCGGGATCCATCATCCTCTGGAGCATCATCGACGTCCATGCCGGGCTGGGGGAATACCGCTCCTCGAGTCCCGAAATGCGAGCTCGCATTTTCCTCAAGATCCATCGGTTTTGCTCGTGGTTCGTGTCTATCTTGTCGTCGATAATTTGGATCTTGTCGAACATCTTCAATTGAAATGCTCGGTTATCCTCGAAGAATTGGCCCCAATCGGAACTCGGGCCCGAATTGGCATGTGGGGCTGGCTCCATCATCGTGTCTCCATCCTCTTCGCTCGGTCGAGACGAGGAACCTCCTTGAGTTGTAGACCTCACTCGGGGTGCAGGGGCATGTTTTAAAGATAGTGAAGTCGTCCTGAGTGATAGCAAACCATTTTCGACCGGATTGAACCCGAAGTGACGGGCGAGGCCGGTAATGTACGGCGCAAAGGAGAGAAGTGGCAATTTGTTGCCCGACGTACCCTTATTAACATTGTAGAATCCGCTCAAAATCAATAGGTATAGCCGGGCTTGATGACCGTCAACAACACACTGTAGGATATAGAGCTCGGACTTGGTCGCATATGTGGCCTCGTTTTTGCATAAAACAATGTGGGCGAGGATCTTGTAGGCTACATAGAGGGCGTCATCTTGAATCTTCGAGCAAGGAAATCGCTTGCAATCGCCCGTGTTCCCACCGGTTATCATCCCCCGAAAAGAGGCCAAGTCGAAACCTTGAATGCCTTTCGGGTGGTCCCCTTCGGTTGGGAACCCAAAAATGTTACCAAATATCTCCTCGTCCACATAGATTTCATTTCCTCCCAAATGACAAGTAAACGTCTCGTCATTACGTATTGTCAACGTAGCGAAAAATTCGAGCATAAGCTCGCTAAATCCGAGGAGGTTCATGCGGGAGAAGTATCCACAACCGAGGCCATCGACGTAACGGGAAAGGTCGGTATGGTGCTCCGAGCCATTTGAGGCTCGCTCCTCAATTCCGTCAACGTTTAAAGTTCGATGGGTCGCGAACCCCCATTGTTGAATAGTCTTAAAAATGCTCCCTTCCTTTTTGTTGTAAATTGGGAACGACGTTCCGTATTTCCCCTAAATATCCTTACGTTTTCCCGCTTGAGACATTTTCAATCAATAAGAAGTTGAACGGGAATGAAAAATCTTGAAAATAAAACCTTTTGGTTCTTTGGGGAATTCTGTCAAACACTTGGCGTGCGTGCTCAACCAACTAAGAACTTGAGTAATTCTTGAACCAAAACCTTCCCAAACACAACCAATCAACAATACATGAGTCCCAAGAGATTTTTAAGAGAAGTACCTCATCGATTGTAGCTCGAATTAGCTTGTTTCCGGAAAATTACCCCAAACCCTCGTAGCTCGTTCGAATTGAAGATATTGGGTTTTAAAGATGTAGAGGGAAGAAAGAATTGGGTATATAGGTTGTGTGAGATGAATTGTGGTGGGTTGAATATTAAGTGAGTGTTGCAAGAACTTGAAAAGAGAAATTTTTGTGAAGAAGAAAGGAAGAAATTTTGAATATTGAGAAGTAAAAGTGAAAGAAGGGGGAAGGCTTCAGACGACTTTATAAGCTGATTCTGGGTTTTTCCGTGGGTCATGAGGTTATGGATCGGGTTGAGGGGTCAGAATCCGAGTTTTAAACATGTTCTGGGCCGGGTACGGGTTCGCATTGATGTTGCGTCGACCGACGCGAACCAGATCGACGCAACAGAGACCATTCCTTTGGCAGTTACGTCGACTCCGCGTCGACCGACGAGAGCAGTCTCGGCATCGACGCGGGTGGAAAATGCTGGCAATTTTCACTTCGCTTGGTTGATCAATTCTCCTTGTTCGAGTCCTTCCATCTGTTCTAAAAGGATAAAAACCAAAATAAAACATTAAATAAACTGAAAATAAAATACAAAAGGATAAAAAGAGCTCGGGTTACCTCTCGAGAAGCGCAAATTTTAACATCGCTTGCTCGATGCTATATGCTTGATCAATCTCTTCCTCGTGGTGGTCCCACGAATTCTTTCCAGCTATCATTTCGACTCTTTCATACAGTTCTTGTAATAAGGCTTAAGTTGATGCTTATGAACTTGGAAATGCGTCTTGTCACGCTCATTGTATAGAGTGGCTACTCCATATTCATCCAATTCTTTAACTAAAAATGGTCCACTCCATTCGGCTTCGAGATTAGTTGGATCAAATTTACGGTTATGATTATACAACACTAATTGAACAACCTCATACTGCAAGTTTATAACTTCCTTGGTGCGAAACTCTTTCGGTTTCTTCTTATTTGGCATCCACTCGTTGTCGTATGCCTCGCCCTTGTTCCTTGCATAGTCAAAAATTTTGTTGGGGTCGAGGGAATCGTACACGCCATGATTTGTTAGTGGCTTCAACTCCACCTCGTACTCAAATTTAGGTGCTTTGCTCTCCACATCTAATTCATCTTGAAATTCTTCAATAATATCGTTTATGTTAATACCCAGCAACTCGATCAAATATTCCCCACTCAAATGCTTCTCTTCGTCAAACTCATCAAACTCTTCACTCAAGTCAACTTCTAGTACATCCCCCTACTTCATTGGAATTACGGCGTCATCCCCATCACCTAATTCATCCACAACCACGACTCCTTTTACCTCGTGAATGCATGATGCAACGGGATCAACGAACGAACAATCATCTAGCATGGCAGGAGTAGGAGTGTTTTGAATATCCTTTAGAGAAAACGTCACTGATTCGCCCAAAACGGTCATCATCATTCTCCCTTGTGAACATCAATCAATGTATGGGTGGTAGACATAAACGGGCGCCCCAGTAAAATGGTATGTTCCGTGCTCGCAACCGGCAATTCGCCAACGTCCAAGACTACAAAATCAACCGGAATTACTAGATCTCTAACTTGCACTAAAACATCCTCAACCATTCCCAAGGTAGCCGAATCGAGCGATCAGCCAATTGTAGTCGCATGGTCGTCGACTTCAGTGGTCCAAGATCAAATTCTCAATAAAGTGAATAAGGCATTAGATTAACTCCTGCTCCAAGATCCAACATTCCTTTTGCTTGTTGTCCACTAGCCAATGAAATAGTGATGCAGAAACTTCCAGGATCGCGTTCCTTAGGTGGTAATGGATTTTTGAAAATCGCGCTAACTTCCTTTGGCAGTGTTACAAATTGGTTTGTCGCCAAGCGTCTCTCCCTTGAAGCAAGTTTTTTGAAAAAATTCACATAGGCAGGCATTGTTTTGATTACCTCCAAAAGTGGCAAGTTGATATTGACGTTCTTCAATAAGTTATATAGTTCCATGAACCTTTTGTTCTCTTTAGTTGGATGCAAGAAGCTTGGAAAAGGGATGGTATCCTTGATTGGCGTCGTTAATTTCTTCGGCGGTGATGGTTTAGGACATCGTCTTTGCCAAGGGCGTTATTTGGAATTGTCCCTTGAATGGATCCGAGAATATATCGATTAGAGGATTTATGCAGCCGATCTACTGGTTTAGAATCATCGCCCTTACTAGGATTTGGTATTTTATCCTCGATCTCGACCTCATCATCTCGGTCTACTACTCCGTTATCGATCTTCTTTCCACTGCGAAGGACATGAACTGCCGACGCCTGTTCTGCTTGACTTGGAAGTTTTCCTTTCTCGTCTGAGAGCTTGGCTAGGTGAGTCGATAATTGACCTATTGCTGTTTCAAGTTTCCTCTGCCCAGCTGTATTCTCAAGAATAGTCCTTTTCATGTCAGTGATTTCATTTCAAACGTCCGCGAGTCCATCTCAGTTTTTAATAGTTTCGGCCACTTGATTCTGCTGCCAAACCAAAAGCTGATCAGTTGATTGAACTGTTGTAGGCACCTGCCCTTGCGAATGGAAATTTTTGTGGTGGTGGCAATGGTGCTTGTGCATGTGGTGGTGGGTATTGCGGATCAGGTGGCATATAATTCGGACTTCTGGGCCCCACTTAAAAAGAGGATTTTCACGTTGCGCGATAGACCTCCTGGGCCCTTGATTTGAATAATCCTGGATTGCGTTGACGTCTTCATGCTGCTCAACATTATTTGGACATATGTCTGCTAAATGTTCTGGGGATCCACATTGGTGACACATCATAGTAACCTTTTGAAGAGGCCTTGCTCGCCTGCTCGGCTTTCCAAGCTGCCAATTTCTCATCAAATATCTCCTCGCATTTCGCCTTCACTAATTTGCCGTCATCTAAATCAGGATCGGGGATGGATATCTCATTAACTTTTAATTTACGAGGCTGAGAGTTGGTTTGTCTAGATTTCTGGCTTTGCTTCTCCAACACTCGTCTTGCTTCGGGGGCCGTTAAATCTCCAAAATCTCCTCCTGCTGCTATCTCAACTTCTCTTTTTCCATGGTCCAACAATCCATCAAAGAAAAATTGGTTAGTCATCTCCGGAGAGTAGTTGTGGTGGGGGCAAGCTTGCAAAAACGTCTTGTAACGCTCCCACGTTTCATGAAATAGCTCTCCTTCCAACTGTTCAAAGGTAGCAATTTATCTCTGAAGATATAACGGTTTTTGTGCTGAATAGTACTGATTCAAAAACTTCTCGCTTATCATCTCCCAGTCAGTCAACGAACCAGATTCTAAGGATAGTATCCATGACTTCGCTTTGTCCTTCATGTTATACGGGAAACAAATCATTCGCACCTCCTCTTGGTTAAGGCCATGAACCACAAGTCTGCCAACTTCATCAACAAAATAGTTCAAAAATTCCAAAGGGTCTTCATGGGATCCTCCGTGGAAGGTTGGGCGTAAATTAAGTTGATGTGGTTTAATCTCCACTTCCCTTGCGGTTGATCCAAGAACAATATCGGACCTAAAAGGTACAACCTTCGGACGCGCCAAATCACGCTGTTTAGGTGCACGATCTCCCATCGGTTCTCTAACTCGGTCATTAACTCTCTCGTGGCGGTTGTCATATGGGTTTTTTCGTAATTATTCTCGCGCTCGTATCTCCTCTCAAAATTTTCTTGTCCGTAGCCATGGTTTTGGTTCGCCAACTAATCATCTACCCGCCTATGATTGTTAGCATACTCGTTATGCTGATGAAATTTGTCATTTATTAATGCCAAGTTCTCGACGTTGTGTTGACGATTGGCATTGTTTTTCCTCTCTTCATTTTGTCTTATATTCGCCATGTTGGGTGGATGATCGACTACGTTGTTAAGTTGGGCAATTTAGTTCGTCGTTATGCTGTTGGTTAACTCCTTCATTTCTCCCCTCGTCTTGTCTCATGTTCTCCACATTTTGCTAATAATTAGCCTAGTAGGCTTAGGGTTGTGGTAGTCCTTGCATAACAATTGGTTCACTACCATACCCGTTTCGAATGTGACGTGGTGGTGATCTTGGTGGGGAATCACCGTTTCAGATTGATGGTGCTCCTAACATTGCCTCATGGATATCGTCGCAAACAAAATTAGTTGTTGTAGACAAAACGCTCTCGGGAATGAAAAGGGGCCTTGGTCTTGGTGGATTTGAACGATGGATGTTGTCAATGAATGGTGCAAGATCGCGTCGAAGTGATCGTCTACCTTGCATAAACTCAACAACAAATCAACGTACCAAGCAGCAAAAATCCAAACCAAGTGCAATTATACAAATAACGACGAAATAGAAAATAAAAAGAAAAACATTCTTAATTCCTACTTGTTGTCCCCGGCAACGGCGCCAAATTTTTGATCCAAACTTTTGTGCACCCCTTTTAAGATATTTAATTTAAAAACACGCAAGCTTGCTCGCAAGAGTACGAAGAACTTGTAGGGTGGTGAGTTTGACTCAAGTCGATTCTCTCGAGGACAACTGTTCGGTCTCTTAGATGCTTTTCTCAATTCACAAACTAACATAAAATACATGTATATTGGCGGTTTTTTTAAAGATTTTGATTCGATCATTATAAACTAACTCAATATTGAATTTAAAACTAACTAAACTAATTATCTTAAACAAGATTACCACTACGAACAATAATGAAACTATTGATAAAACGCAAAGGTGATTTAAACCTAATCGATTCTTATAAATAACTTTAACAAATCTAAGAGCATGAATATAAGAAACTATCATGAAACAATTGAATCATAGGAATCTAAAGACGGGAAATTAAGCATAAATCAAATTGCATAAATAAACTAGATGAATCCAATATCCAAAATAAAAAATCCAAGCATGAAATAAATTAAGAACTAACTATCTAATCTAGAATTAAATAAGAACTTAATTAAGAAATTAACTAAGAGTTTAGAAAACTTTTTGTAACTAGTAAAAGCGGTAAAAATCTCCAGTGAATCCAGAGTTGGAACAGAGATCTTGATTTGAAGTGAATCTTGAACGTAACGAACTTGAATCTTCAATCTCGATCCCTGTCTTCATAACGGAGTGTGTAAATGCATTTTTTCTGTGCTCTCTAACCCTAGGTAGTCGTCTCTCCTTTAAAAATCCAAAATATGAAGGGTATTTATAGATATAGCATGTCTTGGCGCACAAGAGAACCTAAAAATGCATTTCTGGGCAGCCACGTCGACTTTGCGTCGATCGACGTGCACTGGAAATCAGCATCGATGCTGCCTATGCGCTCGCGTCGATTGGGCGGGGGCGTCAACATACGCGGTCATGGATCGACAGACTCACCCTTGGATCGACGCTTCAGAGAGTTGCGTCAGCTTGGCGTCGACTGAGTGTCGACCATCATGGGCAGGATCCGCATCGATGCAGCGTCGATGCTCGCGTCGATTGACGCGACTGAGAGTACGTCTCATTTTCTTGATCTTTCTGCTACTTGTTCACCGGAAAGCTCGTTCTCCACTCTTGAACACCGAACTTCATCTATTTCCGTGCTGAACTCTTCCGGTTACTTAGCTATAAGGTGAAAAACAATGAATAATCACCTATTCTCATCAATTATGATCAAAATACGGTAAAATAAGCTGGAAGTATAAAAATATGAAATTAAGCTTAAATCATCCAACTTATACCAAAAACAAATAGAAAAAAGAACTAAAATACTAATAAAAATAAGGACAAATCTGCGCTAATCAAGTGGTGCTTGAGGTATTTGTTCTGTGATATGAGGAGGTGTAGCCTATTTGTTCTGATGAAAAGGGTAGGTTGATTCATCAAATACGACATATCTTGTAATGCTAATCCTATTGTCAGGAAGCAAGACCTCGTATCCTTTGTGAGAGGGGCTGTAGCCAATAAAAATGCTTTTTGAACTTCTGAATTGTAGTTTGTGCTTGTTGTATGGCCTGAGGTGAGGATAACACAGGCATCTAAAGATCTTAAGGGTTGAGTAGTCTAGTTTATGATTGAATAATGACTGGAAAAGTGTTTTGTATTTGAGGACCTTCGAAGAAGTTCTATTGATGAGGTAAACAGCACTAGTGAATGCATCATCCCAGTGTCTGGATGGGACTTGAGAGTGAGCTAACACGGATAAGCCAACCTCAACTATGTGCCTGTGTTACCTTTCCACAAGTCCATTCTGTTGAGGGGTGTAAGGACAAGATAGTCTATGTATTATACCATGTTTGATAAAATAAGGAGTAAGTGACTTGAACTCACCACCTCCATCACTTTGGACTACCTTGACAGATTTTTGAAATTGATTTGCTATGAGAGAATGAAAATGAATGAATGTTTGTGCATTGTCTGATTTTGCCTTTAGAAGATAAAATCAAGTGTATCTGGTTTCGTGATCAATGAAACTGACATAATAATTATATCAATGAAATGATCTGATAGGAGAAGGTCCCTGTTTCAACCCAAAAAATGACCAACGTTAAGACTGCCTGAAACCTTGAACACCTTCCTGATCTGCACCACAAATAAGAGTTAGAAAGGACCACCGGTGATTTTCCGGTGGAAACCTCTCCGATGCTTAAGTCAGTAAGCGTTTGAGGTATTTTTCAGAAAGAAAGCAAGAATGCTCAAGAGAATGACATACCTCCCTCAGCCTTGGGGCTGAGATATTTATAGCTTTCCTAGTGGGGACCCCTTTCTGGGATCTTGGAAGCAAAGGCCGCGAATCATGGGCCGTTACGCAACAAATTCTGACAAGTGGTCCCACTTGTCTCTTCTATGTAGGCAGGTGACCAGACCTGCTTAATTCAGCTCTTTCCTTGTTCTTAAGGTTTCCGGGTCTGCCTAGCTATTTCTTACTCGGCTTCAGCACTAGGCGGTTTATTGTCTTTCTTGGCAGGACCTCCTTTCCGGGATCTCAGAGGCACTTGACCGCAAATCGTGGGTCGTTGGGACAACAGTCTCTGACAAGTGGTCCCCCTTGTCACTCTCCGATCAAGGAGTCAGATCTGTTATAAACCTGTTCTTCCGGCACTACCACCAAGAACTCCTGTCAAGGGAATACTCCTGCTCTGGATATCTCATCAGATCATCCAGCTCTTACCCAATGATTCTCCGGAGCTACCCCAACCAGGTCTGGTATACGTACAGCCCTATCAAATCCTCCCCCCCAATAGTTGGGGTAGATCGGTAATACCCCCAGATTTTTTTTTTGCAATAAATGGGGTCATCTTATCCTTTATGACTTCTCGTACTAGGGGAATCCCGAGATATCCGCCTGTTTTGCATCCCTAATTATTGTCATTAGTGGTGTCGGTTCATTTTCCCAAAAACAGTCCTTATTCTGCACGTCTTCTCTGACACGTAGGTAGCGTGTGGTTTGACCTAGGACGTTTGGCACTCCACCAACGTACAGAGTACTGTTAGCATTAAATGTGGGAATCCCATCAAATCCCAGCTCCCCGATTTTCATTTTTCCTATTGATCTGTTTTTCCCTTTTGTCCCCCAAAATACCTTTTCCTCTTCATTTTTAAATTCTATTTCTCAAAAACTCTCTAAAAGCTTCCTCCCCTTTTCCTTCTGCAATATTTCGGCGATTTCTGCAACTCCGCTAATCTTCTTCCAATCTTTCCAATCAGTTATTACCAGGTACCCTTTCTTTCTTCACGCACTCTTTAATTATGTCAATTTCTTCTTCCTGAACCAACTCCGCCAGGGAGGGCTCATCGGGGACAACTCTAGTGAACTCCACCTCTACCGTGAACCTTTCCTCGGCCGATTCCTACGCGACGGCTCCGGGGAGGGGGCTACTGGCGATCCTACCTCCCCCCCTTCTGACAACCTATCCTCAATAGTTAGCAATCAGACCCTTAAAGAAATCCGCACAAAATTCCCTATCTCCGATATGTTCTCCTTTACTAATCCGGCACCCGGCGAGGGAGCATCATCACCTCCCACCGGTCATCTTACTTTCTACGTAGACCAGTTCTATACGGGGTTAAGCCTGCCTGTCCATCCCTTCGTTCAGGCTATTTCTAGGCTGTACCATATTCCAGTACAACAATTCCTGCCCAACGCTTTTCGCGTTATAGCCGGATTTCATCTAGCAGCACAGTATGCCAGGATCACCCCCACAGCTCAGCTCTTCTTCTCTTTATTCCAAGCAAAGAGCTCTTCCGGTTTTTTCTACTTATCTGGACGATCAGACTTCCATTTCTTATCAGGTCTTCCTACCTCTCATAAGGCCTGGAAGAAGAAGTTCTTCTTCGTTCAGTGCTCGGGGGATTGGGGCTTCCCTACCAAACCCATCAGTTTTCTACATCCTCAAATGCGCTTACCTCGAGGGGATAGATCACCAGATCTGAAGGAAAAAATTGCCCTCTTAAACCAGAACCCCTTAGACTTGTCCAAGATGCTTACCGTCAAGCTCTTGAACTTCTTCAATTCCCAACAAGGGCACGGTCCTCTGCCCCCCAAGATCGGTATTTTTCTCGGAATGTCCTGGTTTTATTGTTTTCTCATTATAGTTCCTTTATCATATTTTCCACTGTTTCGCTTTTCCGTTTCAGAGAAGATGATGCTAGCAAAGATGCAAGCCAAGGCTCGCAAGGCTACAGAAGGGAGCCAGAAGAGCCCTCTGTGGGAGCCCTCTAGAACTGCTCCGGCCCCGGGAGAGGCCCTCCTCACGACGCCACTCCAGAGCCAACCGCAAGCGCCATCCGGGATTTTCGAGCCCATAAGGAAAAACCCAGAGCCTAGGAGAAGCCCAGCGCACGAACCAACAGCTCAGCCTTCAATGAACCCGGAGGAAGAGCAACCGTTGAAGAGAAAAAAGTGGAGCCGGGTTGACCCTTCATCCTCGTCAAGGGATCCTCCTCAAACTACTCTGCCCATCACTCCCGGGGTCTCTTCTCAAGTTATTCCCCCAACCATTTCTCAAGTACCTCCTTACCCAAATCAAACCTTTTTTAATAGATCGGTCTTGAACTGCCCCGGAGAAGTGGCAAGGCAATTCATGATGGGGTTAGCTCCTACGTACGACCGCAACATCGTGGATAAGATGTCAGACCCGGAGCTGGTTGAGTTCTACTGCAAGGCGGAGGCTCAGGTATAAATTTCTCCACCTCTTCTATCTTTAACTTTTCCCAGTTCTCCCACTTACCTCTTCCTTGCATCAGGCTGTGGTAGGACGAGCATCTCTGTTGGCCTGAGCTCGAGGCTCTTTGCTGCACGCTGATCTCAAGGGGGAGATTAAAATTTTGAAAAAGCGAGAATCAGAGCTGATGGCTAAGGTTCGAGAGGGCCAGGAAGCCCAAGTCAAACTAAAAGGCTCAGAGATGGAGATAGACTTGCTGAAGGCTGAAATGGAGGAAATGCGAGCTGAGCTCCTCAAGGTCAAGGAGTCGGAGGAGAAGCAACGAGCTCTTACTCTTCTTCGCGAGCAAGAGCTGGAAGAGAAGATGAAGCAATCCAGAGCTGTCGGAGTGGATCAAGGCCGCATTGAAGGGCGTGCTGAGGGGAGATTGGAGTTCCTCAACTCGGAGGAAGGGCCACACCTAATACAACTGACCAGAGAGACCACTCGCCGAGCTTTTCTGGGCTCTGAGGAGCTGTATGATCTCCTCATTCCCGAGGCGGAGGTCTACTTTGGATTAGGTCTTGATGCCCACGCTAAATGGGTGGCCGAACACCCTTCTACTCCTTATGATCGATCCACCATGATTGAAGGCGTCAGTGAGCCCACCTCCTTTTCCCATGTTCCGGAAGACAACCGCATCCACTTGTTAGACCCGGCGGCCTTTGCTGACTACATCCGCCAGGTCTTCTGCTCTTCTTCATCAGCTTCTTCTCCCCCCCCCCCGAACAGTCATTAGCAATGGTTGCTGCAGGCTCTCCAACCTTTGCTAACCTGGGTGATTTACAAGAGTCGGCCCAGTTCAAGAAAGACTTGGGGGAGACATCTCAGGCTCCACTGCAGTCATGAGGAATTTGGGGTTTAGTTGGCCTTAATGTAGAGCTCATGCCTCGAAGGAAAATTTTCTGCCTTGTTTCCTGTCTAGTTTTTGAACAAACCTGTTTGTTATAGCCTGCGTGGCTGGTATGTAACTTTTCTGATGTGTACCTTGTATTTAAACTTTTTATTTGATGCCAATGAATGTTGTATTTTTGTCTCGTTGCGACTCTTGATTTTTTAGGGTTTCCTGATATTCCGGAAACCCTAGTGCTTTTGATTCCTTTTACACGCGCTTTCACTTCTTTAAATACGTGCATATCTTCATTATTTTCTTTGTAATTTTCTCTGTAACTCTGTCATGGCATCCTCTCCCCTTATTAACGAGCTCGATACAATGAGGCGCAAGAACATCTCCCTCGTCGTTTAAAAATTCAAGCTCTCCGACCAGATCACCTCCCTCAAGGAGAAAATCAGCTATCTTTACCGCCTGTTGGAGAGGAAACGTCAGAAAAAATGTTTTTACAAAAGAGAGTGGGCGGAGCTTCGGCAAGTTAACCGCCAAATCCAAGAGGAGAACGCGGATCTGGCCGAATCCGTAAGTCGCCTGACCGCCGCTGCTGGTGAAACTCAAGTGCTTGCCGATCGCTCCGACAAATATCTCCTCCGTCTGCACGAAACGGAGCGTGAGCTCTGGCGAGTTCGTCGAGCCCTGGCTTCGGATCGGAGATCTTCTGACAGCTAAACGCCTTAGCTTTATTTTTCACTGTTTTCCTGCAATCTCATGTAATCAAAGTTGCCGACCTTTTCTGAAAGGTGTAGGCAGACAGTGTTTTTTGTGTAATAATATATGAATTTCTTGAGTTCTTTCTCAATACTTGCTCAAATAATCTGTTAATCAATTTCTCATCTGCTCCTAATCGCTCAATTCATGCACACAGTAGTGTTAACTGTTAAGCATTTACCTCTGAAGGTTCTATACCTTAATCAAGTCCAGCACATTCATACGCTCTAGCTGACCGACAGGTCAGGCATGTATGCATAGGTCAATTTGTTGCTTTTGACATCCAGATCAGGAGATCAATGCGTGTGTCTTCTAGCTAGCCTGAGCTAATGCCTACTATCTGGTCAGGCAAATTGAGGCGTTCACCTCTAGCCTGTGTTGACCTGGACTTATAATCAGGTTAGATAAAATCGAGGACATCCATCCTTAGCCAATCCTGGATTTAACCGACAATCATGTCGGGCAAAATCTAGGACATCCGTCCTTAGCCAATCCTGGCTTTAACCGACAATCAGGTCGGGCAAAATCTAGGACATCTAATCTAGGACATCCGTCCTTAGCCAATCCTGGCTTTAACCGACAATTAGGTCGGGCAAAATCTAGGATGTCCGTCCTTAGCCAATCCTGGCTTTAACCGACAATCAGGTCAGGCAAAATTTCAGGACATCGGTCCTTAGCCAGTCCTGGCTTTAAACTGAAAATCAGGTCAGGTAAAGTTTTAAAGCATCTGCTTAGACAGGTCTGGCTGAATATGTCGTCTTTGGCCTTCAGGCCAGGATTTTAGGGTTTCGCAAATCGAGGAAATCACCCATCTGAACTTTTTGCGCGCCAACTTAATGTAACTTCCCGCCCTTTTCTTTCCTATAWATACTGGCACCTATTCCTTCATTTATTGTCCCCTTATAATGGCATCATCCTCGTCTTCCAACCATGTTCCTGCCGAGGAGCATAGCCGACTGCTCCATGAAAGGGATCAACTTCGGGCAGAAATTTTCCAGTTGCAGGATCGCGTGGAAAAACTGACTGAGAGAAAACTGAAATATCGTCATGAACGACATCGACTTCAGCGACGCATTCGTGAACTAAAAGAGGAGAATTCTGACTTGTACACCAACTGGGACATCGCCGTGGACATTCAAGAGCGATTTCGTGTCCGCCTTCTGGAAAATGAGGAAAGGATCCAGGAACTCCGTCGACTTCTTGCCTCCGTACCTCCATCTTAAGGCCTAATTTTTATTCTGCTGTTTTCCTACATTTTTAATTTGTACCTTGCGATTATCAATGCAATTCTCTTTGAAAATATCGCCTTATATTTTCGTATTCTCTCTTTGTAAGCGTCTTTCTAATTAATAATCTGAAATAAAAGGTAACACTTTGCTAATAATGACTTCTGGGACCCACTCTGGCGTAATGATTTTACCGGTAATCTGGTCAGAAAAATTATAGGAATCCATTTTCAACAAATGTTAACTCAAGCTGACAGGCAGATCTGTCGATATTATGGGCATCTGCCTTTGGCCAATTCTGCCTTGATGGTAAACACATTAGTAATCTGACGAAGATAATCCTGCAGTTTTCATTGCATAAATAAAAAAACATTAAAGATTACAATTACGTATAAAACTTTCGCAGATTAACAATATTCCAGGCACGGGGGATCTCTGTCCCATCCAGTTCTTCTAACTTGTAAGCTCCTCCGGCCAGAACCTGGGTGACCCGAAGGGGTCCTTGCCACGTAGCGTCTAGCTTCCCTTTAGCTTGTCCCAAATCAGCTCTTTTAAGAACCAGATCCCCTACCTGGAAGCGCCTCTCTCGAACTATTTTATTGTAAGACGCTCTGATCCGACCTCGCAAGTGTTCCATTCGCACCACCGCTTGGTCTCTCTTCTCCTCAACTAAGTGCAGAGCATCTTGGATTAACGCTTCATTCTGGGCCTGGTTGTAATTCTGCACTCGATGAGTCTCTAGACTAATTTCTGCAGGGACCAAAACATCCATGCCATATACGAGGCTAAAGGGAGTTTCTCCCGTGCTCTCCTTAGAGTTTGTACGATATGCCCAGAGCACTGCATTTAGCTCTTCCACCCATTTCCCTCTAGATCTTTCCAATCGTGACTTAAGCCCTTGGACCAGAATGCGGTTGGTTACCTCGACTTGACCATTCGCCTGCGGATGGTATACAGACGTGAAATGCTGCTAGATTTTCATCTTAACACACCAGGCCTTAATTTTGGTTCCCGTGAACTGAGTACCATTATCCGATATCAAAACTCTTGGCACACCAAAGCGACAGACAACATTTTTCCATATAAATCCCATTACCGCTTCCTCTGTTATTTTTGCAAGAGCTTCCGCCTCAACCCACTTACTGAAATAGTCTATGGCTACAATTAAAAATCTTTTCTGGGCTGGAGCCATCGGAAACGGACCGACCAGGTCAATCCCCCATTTTGCAAAAAGGCAAGGGGAGCTCATTGTTAACAGCTCTTCCGCTGGTTGATGAATCAGGGGGGCCATCTTCTGACACTTCTCACATTTTTTCACGAAGACCTCGGCTTCTTTCCTCACCGAGGGCCAAAAATAACCAGCTCTCAATACCTTACTGGCCAGAATTCGAGCCCCCATGTGATTCCCACAACAACCCTCATGTATTTCCCTAAGCCCCAGAGCTCCGTCTTCTTGGCTTAGGCATCTCAAAAGAGGTTGGTCAAATCCTCGTTTAAACAGCTCTCCTTTGATCAGGCAGAATCTGGAAGCTCTGGTTCGTACTTTTGTCGCCTCCTTTTTATCCTCTGGCAAGACCTCTTGCTCCAGGTACGCCTTTATAGGGGAACGCCAGTCCTCTCGTTCCGTAACCGCGTAAACCTGCTCAGCTCCAAACTCCCCATCTGCCGTTAATATGGTGATCATTCGCTCACGACAATCTGTAGCCGATCTGGCCACCTTCGCCAAGAAATTAGCTCTTCCATTTTCCTCTCTAGGAATCTGAAGGACTATCAGTTCTTTCATTCCTCTGGCCAGCTCTCTGAATCTGGCCAGATACTTCTGCATATTTCCTCCCGTGTTTCAAACTCTCCAGTAATTTGCTTGCAAACAAGCTGTGACCACCTTAGCGCACACCCGCTCTGGGCCTAGGTCTTTCGCCATCTGGATCCCTCTCAAAAGAGCCTCATGGAAAGAGCCTCATACTTTCGCAGGGTACCGAATGTTTCCCTCAAATCGTCCACATGCGATACTGACTTCGTGCTCTTGACCAGCATATCATCGACATAGACCTCCATGTTTCGGCCGAGCTGGCTCTTGAACATTTTATCCACCAATCGCTGGTACGTGGAACCTGCATTTTTAAGGCCAAAGGGCATAACCACATAGCAATACGTCCCCTTCGGGGTTATAAAGCTGACGCGCTTCCAGTCCTCTCTAGCTAGTCTGATCTGGTGGTATCCCTGCGAGGCGTCCATCATGCTCAGGAGCTCGGAGCCAGAGGTGGAGTCGACGAGCTGATCAATCCTTGGCAGGGGGTAATGGTCCTTCGGACAGGCGTGGTTTAAATCTCAGAAATCAATGCACATCTGCCAATCATCTGTCTTTGGGACCAACACCACGTTAGAAAGCCATTCCGGAAATTGTATTTCCTGAATATGTCCCGCCTTCAAGAGCTTTTCGACCTCTGCCTCTATGATAGCTTCTTTCTCTGGGCAAAAATTACGCTTCTTTTGCTTGACTGGCTTCACGTCTGGACGGATATTGAGGCGATGTTCAGTGACCTCTGGATCGATCCCCACCAAGTCTTGGGGAGACCAAGCGAAGACATCCGCACTTTCTCTTAGCAGCGTCACCAGGTCTGTCAAGACTTCTGGGCTAAGCGTTTCCCCCATACGGAGAGTTCGACTCTCATCGCCTGGAACGACTTCCACCAGCATCAACCCCTCCTCTCTTCTTACCAGGTCTTACTGTGGCAGTTCTACTCGAGCCCTTTTACTTATCCTCTCTTTCTCACCATTCCGCCGAATGCATTCCACATACGTCTGGCGCGATGCATACTGATCTCCTCTCACCTCACTAGTTCCTTCCTCAGTAGGGAATTTCATTTTCATATGAAGGACCGAGATTACAGCTTGGAACTGACTTAATGAGGTTCGGCCAAGCATGACGTTGTAGGAGGACGGTGCGTCTACCACCAGGAAACGCACCATCCTAGTTACGCGATAGGGCTCTTCTCCTAAAGTCACAAGGAGCCTAACCGCTCCTATTGGCTTCAGGGCACCCCCTGCAAATCCTACCAA
>BMAC01000465.1:155692-206414 GCA_014905375.1 Phtheirospermum japonicum
GTCTGGCCTAAGCTTTTTCACAGCTCCTCTTTCCTCGCGATCATGCCTTTCTCTCTTCCTTTCTCCCTCATCCTTGATCTTCAAAGCTTCTTCCAAATGGGTATACTTTTCCGCTCTCTCCAAGAGCTCCCCAAATTTCAGAGCTGGTTTCACCACCAGCGATTGGAAAAACTCTCCCCTCCTCAGGCCCTATGCCAAAGCGTTTACCAACAGCTCTTCTGATGCAGAAGGGACCTCTAACTTAGCTGTTGTAAACCTATTGATGTAAGCATGCAGGCTTTCGCTCTCTTTCTGCTTCAGACTGAAAAGTTCAAGTGGCATTTTCTGATACTTCCTACAGCTCGTGAACTGGTGCAGGAAAGCCGAACTAAATTCGTCAAAGTTACTGATAGAACGAGGTGGTAACTGGCTAAACCAGAGCTGCACCGACTTAGTAAAAGTCATCGGGAAGACTCGGCACATAACAACGTCCGAAAATTTATGTAGAGCTGTCGCGATCTCGAAGAGACTGAGATGGTCCCACGGATCTGTGGTTCCATTATACTCAAAGCCCAAGGAGCGATACAAAGCTAGTACGTCATCACGCATGACCTCCTCGGTGAAAGAAGTGCCTCGCCGCGCTGGCACGGCACCAGCATTCATCAGTTTCCTCTTGAATTCTCGCACCTCTTTTTGCAAACTCTGCATCTGTTCAGCCAGACCTGGATTAGTCTGGCTTGAAGTCTCGCTGTCGGAGGTGGAGAAGTGCTCTTCCCTGTCTTGTAGAGGAGCCCGATCCGCATGCTGTCCTCGCAATGGCTCCATTCCCACCACCGGGACAGTTCGTGCTGGTGGCGTGTTGGATGGCGGCGTCGCCATCTTTGTGAACTTCTTTTCCACCGCCGTCTCCACGGCTTTTCCGATTAGCTCCGAAAGCTGAAAAAGGAAGGATTCGTTAAATGAACCACCCGTAGTTGGCACAGATCTACTAAGCGGGGGCGGCGTAGCACCTGGCGCGGCCCCTACCGACAGCGCTGTCTCTTCTAGCCCCATCGCCGACGTATCTGTCGACCTGGGCATCCCCCACGGCGCAGCAGAACTAGGGGTTCCGCCAAGCTCACCCACCAAGTTCCGTCGTAAACCGTCTGAAGCCATGAAATAAAAAGAAAACCTCACGTCTTAACTTGATCGCTTTCCCATAGACGGCGCAAATTGTTTCAACCCAAAAAATGACCAACGTTAAAACTGCCTGAAACCTTGAACACCTTCCTGATCTGCACCACAAACAAGAGTTAGAAAGGACCACCGGTGATTTTCCGGTGGAAACCTCTCCGATGCTTAAGTCAGTAAGCGTTTGAGGTATTTTTCAGAAAGAAAGCAAGAATGCTCAAGAGAATGACATATCTCCCTCAGCCTTGGGGCTGAGATATTTATAGCTTTCCTAGTGGGGACCCCTTTCCGGGATCTTGGAAGCAAAGGCCGCGAATCATGGGCCGTTACGCAACAAATTCTGACAAGTGATCCCACTTGTCTCTTCTATGTAGGCAGGTGACTAGACCTTCTTAATTCAGCTCTTTCCTTGTTCTTAAGGTTTCTGGGTCTGCCTAGCTATTTCTTACTCGGCTTCAGCACTAGGTGGTTTATTGTCTTTCTTGGCGGGACCTCCATTCCGGGATCTCGGAGGCACTGACCTCAAATCGATGGGTCGTTGGGACAACAGTCTCTGACAAGTGGTCCCCCTTGTCACTCTCCGATCAAGGAGTCAGATCTGTTATAAACCTGTTTTTCCGGCACTACCACCAAGAACTCCTGTTAAGGGAATACTCCTGCTCTGGATATCTCATCAGATCATCCAGCTCTTACCCAATGATTCTCCGGAGCTACCCCAACCAGGTCTGGTATACGTATAGCCCTATCAGTCCCCATAGATTAGTGTAAATGAGATCAAAGATGTCATGATGATTAGTTAATGAGTCAGAAAAAGGTAGTTTATGAGATTTTGATTCCATACAACCAGAACATAAAGATGTGTCTTTATTATTAGTAAAGGGAACATTAAAATTGGTAAGAGCTTTCTTTATAATATCCATAGCAGGATTACCTAGCCTAAAGTGCCAGGTTTTCAAATCTAAGGCCTTATTACTAGTAGACACTGAAAGAACCACATATTTTTTAGGTGATTGAGCAGATGAGGTGTGAGATTGAAGATTAAGGATGTTGAATTAGTAGACACCTACTTTAAGCACTCCTTTGAGAAGTGGATCCCCTGTTGAGAGTGCCTTCACGTCATAAAAACCAGGATAAAATTAAAAAAAAAAACATGTTACCTTTGGCAAATTTGGAGACACTAATGAGGTTTTTCTTGACATGAGGTATATGTAACAATTCTTTGAGATGGAAAGAGTGGGGAGAGGGGTTGAATTGGTTAGTAACTATAGAGTTACCAATATGAGATATAAGCATACTTGAACTATTTGCCACTTGCACCATTTCATTGCCTTGATATTCAGCAGCTAGATTGAGATTTTTCATGTCATAGGTGACATGATTAGTAGCCCCTGAGTCAGGATACCAGCTGCCTTCTGAAATGAAATCTTGAGGGCTGACAGTACCGACCCCATTAGCTACTAAGACGAATAGGGGCTCCCGTCAAATAGCTCAACTGATGCCCACCCCACGGAGACATCAAACTAATAAGAACTTCTTGAAGATTGAGTATAGGTCCTATTGTTGTTGGTAGGAGTGAAATTCATATCCATCCTTTAGTAACACTTGTCTGCAGTGTGGATGGTGTAGTGACAAATTTGACATCTTGGCTTATCTCTTATGTATCCAAATATACCTCTTCTACCTCTATAGTTTCCATATCTACCTCTACCAGAACCTTTATTAGCTCCTCCTCTCATGGTGCCCCTACCTCTTGGGGAAAAGGGGACTCTTAAGTTGTTTCCTTGAGTGAGCAAATTTGCAGAAAAGGATGAATCTTGACCAGCTAGCTCTATTATTTCCAACCTATTTTCAAAGCTTAAGAGGATGGAATGAGCCTCTCTAAGGATGCAAGGGTTGGATCTTGAGGTAATAAACACCACAACAAGATTGTATTCTGATACAAGTCCAAATAGTAGATGCAAGATTTGATTTTGTTTAGAGATTTGCTCTCTAGTGGCTGCAATCATATCACAACAATATTTGATCTTGTTTATGTAATATCTCATGGCCAAGGATCCTTTCTTCATTGCTTGCAACTGCATATTATATTGCATGGCTTTAGCATTGCTCTCATTATCAAAATTGATCTGCAGGGCTTCCCAGATTTCACTAGATGTGTTAAGTCTAATTGTGGTGACCTACACACTCTCAAAAAGGGAGGATAACAACCAAGAGGCTAGCGATTGATCCTGATGAATCCAGTTAGAATGGGATGGATTTATGATGCTTCCATCACCTGAGTCATTTTGAATGAACTGATTTGGAGCCTTTTGAGTTCCATCAAGAAAATTTGATAATCCATAGCCTCTAATTGCTGTCAAGACTTGTTGTCTCTAAGATAGTTATTATCATTGAGTTTGATGCTAATTAATTGAATTTGCAATTGAATGACTGGATTAGGAAGGCTTAAGGTAGATGCAGCAAAAGTTTGAGACATGTTTGATCAAAAAAGGTAAAACACAGATGCAATAAATAAAAGCTGCACAAAAGGTCGGATGACAAATAAATGAGGCTGCAGCATGATAAGGACATGTCCTCAACCTTCTATGATACCATGTGAAACAAACTGCATTCCATGTTTGTCATATATAAAAGCTGTAAACTTGAAAGCAAGAAACATATTTTCCATTAATGATCACTAGGGTTACAAGTATAAGCATTGAGGCTATTGATGTAAAAGTTCATATTTTTAGCCGCAGGAACAATGTAGAATAACCCTACGTGTGTCAATGATATTGGTTCATACAAAATGACAACATAAACCTAGCTGGACCCTTGCAATGACTCTCTTGGCTTGTCAGCTTGTGCAGCTGTTCTTTTGTCCTTTTATGAGCCATGGCCATGCACACCATGCATGGTAGGATGATTATGCTTGTGCGTGATAGGATGATCATGCTAATGTTGATGTTGTATGCTAACAATCACTAAATAATATTTCCCTCTAATTTTTCTTACAGTGGTTGCAGATTTTCATTGTTTCAAAAATAAAATTGGAGCCAAAATTGTAAAACCCTGTCTGCTCTAATGGGGGAGAATGAACAGTTGGGTAATTCCTACACCTTTTGGCCTTATAGGGTATGTTTATATTTCTCTACATCATTCCCAACTTTTTATTCATTTGAAATAGTTTTGCTGATTTAATTAATTTTCCCACTTGTGGTTGTTGGCGCAATGATCGGAGAGCGATTTAATTAGGGTGATGAAATATGTGGGGTAGTAGTTAATTCCGAGCTAGCTAGGCAGGTGAAAGTCACTCTGTGGACTAAGAATGAAATTATGTATTAGATATATTATTGGGACTATATATATTTTTCCCCCTCAAAGAGAGATTGTATGAAATAATGATAGTAATTGAATTTTGCATCTCTTGTAAATCAAAGCTAAGCATTGGAAGAAATTGGTACATGTTTTTAGATTACAATGAATCGATAGGTTTCATATTTCATGCAAGTCTAATTGGGAGTCATGTTAAAGTTTTGGGAAATTTTAGTCCAAATATTGTGACCTCATCTTCTTTTAATGAAGGATTATGTTAAGAGGCTCAACTGGGTTGCCAAGAATCGCTATACTGCGTAACCTATTTTTGGTTGGGGGCGTTGTACTTTTAGCATTAATAAACAAAAAAGGGGAAAAGATAAAAATAAATAAGAGAAAAGAAAAGAAATTTGCAGGTCGAGTTTGGTGTGACTATGCAACCACATAACGAAGCTAGTTCGCGACTATTTAACACTTGATTTTCATTGTATTTTGGTCTCTAGATATAATCTCAATGGTACAATTAATAGCACCATATGCATATTTTAAATGCAGTTTGTTTTTAGTTATGAGGATTGAAGAGCATCACAATAGAAATGTGATCGACTTATCTGTGCAAGAAGACAAGGAAGATCAGCTTACCTGTGCAAGAAGACAAAGAAGAGCGGTTGTGCACCTGCATGCAGGAGATTAATACCTGCATGGACGTGTAGTATAGCCATTAACTCCTTTTATCTTTATCTTATATTTTGTATTTGAATTCCATGGCTCAAATCTCACCACATAGATTCTAGATTCTTTCCATGTAATAATATAAATGTAGAGTGGTGACATTGTAAGCCCTAATCAAGAAATAAGCTACAATTGCCCAAACTTAATGTTGTTCGGTTTTTTTCTTTCATATGTTTTATGCAGATTTCTTTCATGGTATCAAAGCTCCAGGGTAAAACATGGCCTCTGTATCATTACCAATTTTAGCCTTTTTGATTATTCTATTTAAAACATAACCATGGCAACAAACACATCATCTGATAGTAGTAGTGTTGCTGTAACTCATTCAACTGCTCCAACACAGATCTTACAGCTTTATACCAAATCAAAATTATTAAGCTTAATGAAGGAAATTATCACGTGTGGAAGCAACAAATCTCATCATTAGCAAAGTGTATAGACTTAAATGTTATCTGACAGAGGAAAAGCCAACTCCACTCAAGTTTGCCACAAATGATACACCCGGTACTCTTAACTGTATGTTCATTAGATTAGACAAGATCAGCTAATTGCTTCATGGTTGCCTTCATCTTTATTTGAGGGAATTTTAGTTCACATAGTTAGTTTTAATTCTTCAAAGGAGATCTGGGATTGTTTGGGGTCAAAATTTTCTAGTTAAACTAGGGCAAATATGATTCTGTATAGAGACCAATTGCATGCATAATATCAAAAAGGGCAATTAGAACACAAGAGAATACTTAAACAAGATTAAAGACTGTGTTGATGTTCTTAAAGTCGTAGGTGAGAAAGTTAGAAATGATGAACACTTGATGTACATCATGTTTGGCTTGAGAAGTGAATATAACCTTATAGCCTTAAAGATTGGACCTATCTCTATCATAGATGTTACTTCATTGTTACTCACTTTTGAGGCTAGACTTGAGAGGATTGATACAAGTCAGTTTAGATTTGAGGGGTCCAATTATACTACCAACCTTGAAACTTAGAATAGCTATGGTACTGGATCAAACAATCAAGTTCAGAAGATCATTAAATCAGATGTATAGAGGAGGATGCAGAGGTCCTTATAGAGATAATTCCTACAAAGGAAGAAGGGGTAGAAGTTATGGTCAAGGTGAAGGATGTCAATTGTGAAAGAGAACCAAACACACTGTAGAGAGAGGCCATTACAAATTTGACATCAATTTTATGCCTAATAACAACAATTATCCGAATACCTTTCAGAACAGACTAGGTAATCTAGGTCAACATCAGCAGCCTATGGCCAATGTTACTAGTTTTCAAGGCATTAGTAGCTCTGCAGAATCCCTTTTTGGAAGCTCTTGATATCCAGATTCTGGTGCTAGCAGTCATCTAACTTTCGATTTGAACAATCATAGTGTGATTTTAGAATATCAAGTCAATGAAAGAGTGCACACTGGAAATGGTACATGTTTGGAGATTTCTTACTTTGGTAACTCTATAGTCAATACATCTGATTACTCGCACACTTTCCAATTTAGAAATTTCTTACATGTTCCCACCATAAGCAAGAACCTTTTGAGTGTCTCTCGGTTTGCTAAGTATAACAATGTTTTCTTTAAATTTTATCTTTCTTTTTGTATTATGAATGACCAATAAACAGGAAAAAAATTTCTCTGAGGGAAAACTCATGATGGTCTTTACATCTTTAATTTAGAGATATCCAACGAGATCCCTTCAGCAAATCCTTTTCATGCTTTCAATAAATCTCAACTTCCTTCAACTCCTGTGGTGCTTTCAGTTGAAGTCAAGAATAAAACATACCTTGTAGTCTGGCATGACAGGCTAGGACATGCTTCTTTGATGTTAAGAAAGCATTAGAATACAATTTTATATCTTTTTTTGAAGACGATAATGATGTTTTGTGTACTGCTTGTATGAAAGGTAAAAGCCATAAGCTTCCCTTTCCTGCTTCAGTTTTCAATAAATATGATGTTCTTGATTTGATTCATTCTGAGTTATAGGGTCCATCACTGTTTTTCATGTAATTGTGGTGTTTTTCTCGTGTTTTTAATTAGGTTTTAGTGTCATTTTTAGTGTTTTTGAGTCGAGTTTTATTAGTTTTTTCGTTTGTTTTCTCGTTTTGTTATTTTTCGTGTTTCTCTTTGATTTTATACTTAATATGTATTAATGGATTTAATTAATTAATTTTATGTTTAATTTAGGTATTTTCAAGTATTATGGTCTGGGTATGGTTGATTGTGGGATTACGAGTGGAGTTTTAGCAAATTGGGCCTCGATTTGAAGAATTACGGTTGACACTGGGTACATTGTCGACACTGGGTTACCCAGTGTCAGAGACCCAGCGCCCACACCTGCCGAGAGCTGCCGGCCACTTCCGTCCAGGCTGCCGAGAGCTACCGACACTGGGTACACCGCCGACACTGGGTTACCCAGTGTCGAAGCCCAGCCGAGCCTTCTCGCCCAATTACCGAGCTATACCGAGCCATATCGACCCAAATGGTCTAGTTTGACCATTTTGGGTCAAATTTGGTCAAACATGGGAAATCCAAGCTTATAAGGCTTATTTGACCCATTTACCCCTAATAAAACCTATTATAAATAGAACCCAACTCTCATTTTTGTAGATTACCTCCTCCCAACCCAAGCTTGGGTTTGGAATTTATTTTCTCTCTCTAGATTTATTTTCAAGCATTGCCTTAGGTTTGTAAGTTCAAGAAGGATTCAAGTACTCCCTTGAATTTTTAATTCCTTGCAATTCCAATCAAACTTTTGGATTCTCTCTTTAATTCTAGTGAGCTTTCTTCAATTTCATGCTTTGTTCTTCATTTGTTTTATGCTTTTTGCCTTAGGTATTCAAATTTGTGCTTGATCTTGTGAATCATCTATGGAATCTAGTTGAGTGACACATCTAGATCATATATCGAGGCCTAGATTGTTTAATTTCACGTAATTTCATATGTTTCATGCATTTCTTTATTTTTATGACTTTTGTCTTAGCACCTTGAATTCATGTTAGATCTTAGAAATTGGATATGGAATCTAGATGAGTGACACGTCTAGATCATAGATTGGGTCTTGGATCGTCTTGATTTTGAGTTTTTCACATGCTTTATTTTGAATTAAAGTTTTGTGCTTTGTTTCATGCTAAATCCTAGATCTATGCTTTGTTCCTTGTTGTCTTCCATAAAGTTTTGAACTTTCCGATCCATTTTCATTGCTTTATGTATTTGTGCTTCCAATTTACGAAAATTTGCATTATTCAAGCTTTTATGTTCATGCAAGTATGGTTGTACCTTGAGCATGAATGCTTGTACTTGCTAAATTTTCGATTTTGCTTGCATTTTCATTGAAGGCATACGACCGAGGCATCCGACCAATGTGCAATTTCATTTCCTAGTTTAGTTTAGATAGGTTAATTGATTTATTTATATTTTCCCTTTACTTTTCAAAGCTTGAAACACCTTGAAACTTACAATTGAATTGATTTCCGATAACACCAAGCCAATAGAACCTTTTATTTCTAAAACCACGAAAAACTACACTTCAAAATGGCGTCGTTGCAACTCGGCTTTGTTAAGGCTTTCGATGATTGTTGTTTATTTGTGTTTTTAGCTTTCTTTGTTATTTGACGTTTTTTGTTAAGTATGATAGGTACTTGTAGCTATGGTGGATACATTCCCAACATGGGAGGGCATGGTGCAAACCATGTTGGGAATGAGATGTTGTATAATGGCCTTGGCAATGTGGGAGGGCATGGTGCAAACCACGTTGCCAATGGTGGATATGGCTATGGTCAACCCGGCATGGGAGGGCATGGTGCAAACCATGTCGGGTTTAATGGTTTTTCGAGTGTGAATGGTTCCTTCGGTGGTTATGGAGCTCCGAATCCCTATCCGAACGTGCAAGCCCCGATTTCTGATCCGTATGGCTATGGTGCTCCTCAACATTTTCCTAATATGTCGAGCCCGAATCCCGGACCATATGGAGCCCCCCGTTTATAATGTCAATCCTATGCCGAATATGTATCTGAGTGGAAATTTGGGTGGTTGAAATCTGAATCCCGGCCCGTATGACGATTCTCGTACTTCTAATTTCAATCAATCCATGATTGGTGCCACCACTAATGCCCAAGATCTCGATGCTTATGCGTACTTTGGAGGTTTGAGCTCCAATGCACCCCCTATCTGCACTATGAGAGACTTCAACCCTTTTTGGGGACGTTTCATCCTCCTGAGCCAAAATCTTCCGAAGCGATGTATTCTAAGGCATGCATGGCTTTATCCTCTAAGGATCTTGAGGCTTACAAGTTTTATGGAGGACCGAGCTCCGTTGTCGCAAGTGGCCCCACTATCCGCACTATGAGAGATGTTAATAGACCCTTTGTGGGGGTGTTTACTCTTCCCGAGCCAAGATTTCCTCCACCAACGTATGTTCATGCTAATGAGGTGTTTCCACCTTTATCATCTAATGAGCTTGAGTTTATTAAGAAAATGGTGGCATTGAAGGCTGAAATCGCTCAAATGTCTAGCCCGGGCCCGATTCCTCCTTACCCTTCGATTTACTCGTTTGATATGCCGATGACTCATTCAGAGGAAGTGTATGGGTCCATGGAAATCTTGTGGGACCCGATTGTGCTACATCATCGTGTGCTTTGCCGCCGACTCATGTTCCTCTTGCTACTTATCACATGGGCCCACTTATCCCGGTGAAGGATCTTACCCCATCTTCCGATCCGGATTTCTTGGTCTTGAATCGACAATTGCCAAGTCCACCTTTACATACTAGTCCGATCATGATACTCGATAAGTGTGGGGTAGTTGATATGTTTGTTTCGCCATCGAAGGAGGACGTGGTTTCGATTTCGAGTGTTTTTACTCCTCTTGACCCTTTACCTTTTACTTCAAAAAAATCTTGCGAAGAGTGGGTATATATGGACTTCATCAAGACCATGGTCGAACGAGTTTATATGGAGTATAGGAGCATTGAGGAGGATATTATCCGGGAAGCCTATTTTGAGGAGTGTTGTGAGGATGATGAACCCCTTGTTCTTAACGATGAGTCTATGTGCCCAAGACTTATGTGAAGATGATTGTTTATGTGTCGTTGAGGTCAACGACGACTTTTTTGAGGGGGATGTGGGGATAGTTGATGAAAAGAGTGAGAAGTTTGAAAATCACCTTGAGGAAAAGATCATTGATGATAATATGGAAGAGCTTGAAGACTATCTTGAGGGGATTGTGGAATTTCTCGAATTAGCCCCCGATGAAGACAAGAGGAGGCACAAGCCCGATCTTAAGCCTCCTCCATATCCTCTCAAGCGTGTCTATCTGGAGAAGGAGGAGAGGACGGTTGAAGAGCTTAAAGTTCTTAAGGGTGCGATTGGTTGGAGACCCGGAGTTGTTAAGGGAGTTAGCCCCCATGTGGAAATAGTAAGAGCCGGGAATTGGAGATTGTTATTGGAGGACTTGATGTTTGCGATTTCCAAAAGCGAGTGGGTGAATCCCATTGACTTGGTACCAAAGACGAGCGGCGTGTTCATTTTTGAGGAGGGAAAAGGAGAATTGTTGGCCACGAGGGCTACGACGAGATAGAGGATGTTGATCGATTTTGAGAAGTTAAATATGGCTACCAAGAGAGATCATTTCCCTCCCCCGTGTGTTGATCAAAGGCTGAACAAGCTAGCCAGTCATTATTCTTATCTTTTCCTAGATGAGTTTTTGGGGCACTTCAAAACTACCATTCCACCCGAAGACCTAGCCGAGATGAGTCCCATTTGCCCGTTTGGAACGTTTGCTTTTTGGCGAGTACTATTTGAGCTATGCAATGCGCCAAGAACGTTCCAAAGAGTGGATCCTCCCGACAAGGAGGAGATTGTTTTGATGGACCCTCCCGTTATCTTTCCACCCTGATCAAAAAGGGAGTTCGTCAAGCTAGTGACGTAAAACAAGCGCTTCTTGGGAGGCAACCCATGTTCTTCTCATTTATTTCTTTTATTTTCTTCCTTCCTTTCTTTCTTATTAAAATGAAAATCCAAGAATATTTAAAAATTTGAAAAAAAATAATAATAAAAAAATTTGTTTTGGTTCTTTTGAACCTTTGGTTTCGTTCTATGTACATATTTTATTATATTTTTGATTTTGTGTTATTTTCTTGTAGAGTGTGTTATTTTCCGACTCCAACCTTGGCCGAATTGATAAGATTGGTAGCATTTATGGAGCCGGGATACACAAGCAATGCTCGATTTTTGTTCGTATTGCTTGATGTTTAAGTGGAACCCACCGAGCTCGACCTGAAATCGCTCGGTTAAGGAAGTTTCTATTCACCCTCCCTTTACTTGATTATCATTAAAATGAAATGAGGGCATTGCATGGCTTAACTGTGGGGTGGGTTGGTGGTTAGGGTTCGGGTGTCACAAAGCATGATTTGTCTTTCTTAACTCGAGCCTTGGCGAAGTGACGCTTACTATTTGCGCATTTATATGGTTGAGTCATTTTGTGTGTCTTTTGTGTGTTTATTATACTGTTGAATAACTCCACATGCTTGGAAGTTTGAATAGTTTACTTGTAGAGTTTTTGCATGCTTATGGCCTCTTGTGTAAGGAGTTAAATTTTTGTRTTTCGTCCAAAACCTGCATATATATATATAATCAACATTCTCTCGTGAAAAGAATGCAACACTCTAAAATCTCTTTGGATCTTTCTCCCAAATCCGGTGCAAACTAGTGAGTAGCCTTGTGTGATTTATCGGCTTGCTTGCATTTTTATGGAAATTGCATTGAGGAGGTTTGATTTTGCTCGTACATGATTGAGTTCGAAAATGACCTCGAAGCACATATATCACCCTTGTTCTGGCCATATCCATATATTTAAGCTACTTTAAAAATCCCAAACGAACCCCCTTGAGCCTATGTCCCGTTTCTTGATTAACCGAGCTCGATTTTAGCTCTTATATCTTCATAAATTATGAGGTAAGAGTGTATGATTAGTTGACAAGAAACGTGAGGAAAATTTATTGTGGGTTTCGGGTTTTGAGTTGCTTATACAAAAAAAAAGAGAAAAAAAAAAGGGAGAAGAAGAATACTCCAACACAAATCACGAAAAGTGATAAAGCGTGTGTTCAAATGAAAAGCCTAATTCAAAAAGGCTAAGTTTAGTAAAAAGAAGCAAATTCAAAAAGCTTCTAAGTGCTTTGAAATAAAGTCGGAAAAGCATGTGAGTATACGAAAGGGTTTCGAATGAGAGTTTGGTGAATTGGGAAGGGTGAAGCGGTCATAAGCTTCGGGTTTTATAAATTAGGATCTTGTGTGTTATTGATCGCATTTGATCGTGTGTTAGCCACTATATCCAAAGGTTCAATACCTTACCAAAGAGCCAACGTTACAACCCATAATAAAGACCTCTTTCGATTCTTATTTGGTCATGAACTATGAGCAATTTTGAGCGTCCGATTTGTGAAATCTTGACAAGGTGCATGTATTGACCGACTTGAGCGTAAACACATCCTATATACTAAACACCTGAGCGAATTGAGCGAACATCCTCAAAATCTCCTTTGAGAGGAAGCCATCGATTTGGCTTGCATTTGAGAAAAATTAATACGAGCAATGCTTGAGGATAGCGAGTCTATGTTGATAATCCCATCATATTAATAAGGATAAGCACAAGGATTTATCTTTTTACATAATGATCATTGTATGTACATTCTCGATTCTTTTCGTTGTTCGAGGACGAACAAACCGATAAGTGTGGGGTAGTTGTTTTGCATGTAATTATGGTGTTTTTCTCGTGTTTTTAATTAAGTTTTAGTGTCGTTTTTAGTGGTTTTGTTGTGATGTATTTAACTTGTGTAATTTTGTATCAATTTGTTGTAATTTTGATGTATTTGGTGCTGTGAACGTAGAGGAAAAATGGGAGAAAAATGAGAGATTAGGGAAGAAGAAATTGGTAGGTAAGGACAATGTAATTCTTAGCTTTCATTCCACAAAATATCTTCCCCTATTTATAACCATAGGGGGGGGACCATTTAACATAATATGCCCTAATTGAAATAGTTAAAAACAAGATGCAATAAGGTAAAAGCCCAATATCATTAATCTGGCCCATTAACTATAATAATGACCCATCACTGTAACCCATGATCCGTTGGTCACTAACCGGTACCCAGACCCTCAGCTCGACGACTCGGTCCGCCCGTTTCCTTTGCCTTATCTTTTTTCTTACCCGTCTCTCTCTCCTCAGAATCCAATTCATCCCTTTTCTCTTTAATTCGACAAACCCTATCAACAACCTCGATGGTTCCACCATCTCCGGCACCTTCCGATCCCATACTCATAACAATACCCTCCAGATTTTTCAGGTCCTTGACCACAAGGTTCGAAAGTTGGGAACTTTTTAACAATCAGCTTCTTATCCTCCCACGAGTTTATATCCAAATTAGGGTTTCCCTACTCCACCAGTATTTGTTCAGTTCCCTCCCCCCTTCTGTTGATAATCCGTCTATCTAAAAATCGGTGAGGCACAATTCGAAAGATTCCATCAGCGTTGACCTCCGACAGCTCTTCAAGAGGTAAGGTGTCTGCTTTAATTTTCTTTTTCAGCAAAGATACATGGAAAACTGGGTGCATTTTAGATTCTTCAGGTAACTGTAACTTATAGGCCACTTTCCCAATCTTCTGTATAACAGTGTACGGGCCGTAGTATTTGGAAGCTAGCTTCAGGTTCTTGCGGAGGTGAAGGGAACTTTGCTTGTAAGGTTGGTGCTTCAGGTATACCTCATCCCCTAACTCGAATTGCCTATCTGGTCTGGTCTTGTCTGCATTTGTCTTCATGCAATTTCGGGCATGTATTAGGTTTTCCTTGATCAACTTTACCATGATTTGTCTCTGTTGCATTAGGTCTTTAGCCTCCCCATTTTGTGCATCCAAATAGGGTCCCGTAGATAAGAGAGGAGGTGCATATCCATATAGGGCCTAAAAAGGTGTCATCTTTAACCCAGTGTGATAGTTTGTGTTATACCAGTGTTCAGCAAGTGATATCCACTTGGTCCATTGTTTGGGGGTAGCACTAGTCATGCATCTTAGGTAGTTTTCAAGGCATTGATTCAGCCTCTCTGTCTGCCCATCTATTTAGGGGTGATAGGCTGATGAAAGATTAAGCCTTACCCCTAACATCTTGAATAGGTCCTTCCAGAATGTGCTAGTAAAAACCTTATCTCTGTCTGATATGATGTTTACTGGTAGGCCATGCAGCTTGTAGATGGTGTCTAGAAATAGTTTGGCTATGGACTGTGCTGTGTAGGGATGAGAGAGTGCTATGAAATGGCCATACTTAGTAAACCTATCAATCACTACTAAGATCATATCTTCTCCCTCTGATTTAGGCAACCCCTCTACAAATCCATTGAAATATGTGTTCAGGCCTGTTCAGAATGGGTAGGGGTTGTAATAGCCCAGGATGTCCTTCATTATCTGGTTTGTTCCTCATGCATACATCACATGATTGCACTATCTTAGCAACATCACCCTGCATCTTAGGACAATAGAAGACCCCTTTCAGCCTCATGTAAGTACCATTTACCCCAGAGTGGCCCCCATAAGATGATTCATGCATAGCTTATAAATCCTGTCTCCTGGCCTTGTCATCATGTCCCACCACTAGTCTGCCTTTGTACCGCAGTATTCCCCTAGTGGATGTGTACTCTGGAAAGAGGGTAGGATTTAGACTCTTAGCAGTTAGGATTTTAGTACAGTGAGGGTCATTAGCATAGGTAGCTACCACATCTTGCACCCAGTCTGGAATCACCTGAGTGATAGCCTCACATCTGTTCTCAACTTCCTCTCTTCTTGATAAAGCATCTGCTGCTCTATTCTCAACCCCCTTTCTGTATTGTATCTCATAGTCCAACCCCAAGAGTTTAGTGATCCATCTTTGTTGCATTGGTGACCTCACTCTTTGGTCCAACAAATGTTTCAAAGCTTGCTGGCCAGTTCTGATAATAAACTTGTGCCCCTGTAGGTAATACCTCCATCTATGAATAGCCATTAGAACAGCTAGGAACTCCCTCTCATACACAGACAAGCTCTGGTTCTTGGGATAGAATGTCTTGCTCATGTAGGCACTAGGTTTGCCTCGTTGCATTAAGGCAACACCCACCCCATGCCCACTAGCATCAGTTTCCAAAACAAAGGGTTGGGTATAGTTAGGTAGGGTCAAGACAGGAGTAGAAATCATGGCCCTATTTAGTTCTTGAAAAGCCTCCTCAGCTTCACTTCCCCATTTGAACTGATTTTTCTTAAGCAAGGTTGCAAGTGGTTTGCAGATGATACCATACCCTTTTACAAACCTTCTATAATAGCCTGTTAACCCAAGGAAGCCCCTTAATTGCTTAACAGTGGTAGGCCTAGGCCATTTAACCATAAACTCCACCTTGTTTGGATCAGTAGACACCCCCTCCTCAGACATGACATGCCCTAAATACTCAATTTTCTTTGGCCAAACTGACACTTACTTGTTATAGCAAACAGAGTGTTACTTCTTAGTAGGGTTAACACTTCCTCAAGGTGTTTAAGATGTGACTCCCATTCCTTGCTGTAAACCAATATATCATCAAAAATTACCAATGCATACTTCCTCAAACACCCCTTGAAGACTTGGTTCATTGATTCGAGCTTTTGTGTGTGCCTACTATATAAATAATTGTCAAAAATTTGATAGCTCGCCCGCAAGAGAACGGGATCGCGCGTAGGTTGGCAAGCTTAACTCGAGTCGTCTCTCAAGGACTGACATTCGGGATTTTTAATATTTTTTTAATCACAATGTTTAACAAGAGAACTTGTATAAATTTGGTTTTTGGAATTATAAACTACTAATAAATTTAAAAGCATCAACTAATTATAATTAACTAATTAACTTAATCTAAGTTTGAAAACTAAATTATCTAAGAATTATTAATCTAGGGATTTTAAAGAAAATAAATTCTAAATTAATTAACTAGCATGCATCAAACTACTATGAACTAAATCTAACATATGAATTCTCAAGAACAATAAGAYCAATCTCMAAATTCTCAAGCAATAACATAGCAATAACCAATTATCAACTAATCATCAAAACTAAAGCAATAATTAAATTAATCATGAACAAATAATCACCAAGCATCAACACGAGAATAAACGTAGCGACTAATTAATATTAAAAATAAAATTCTAAGGTTCAAAGGCTCAGCGATTCAATGGTTCAAACGATTCAAAATAAATTAACGAAACTAAAAACTCAAACGAAATAATTAAACATAAATTATCTAGAATTGAACTAAGAATAACTAGAGTTTAGATGACTTATTAAGTAGCTAAAGGTGCTGAAAGATTGCTGGGAGATCGGGTTGTTGGTGGTTGCTCTTCGTCGAAGATTCGGAACTTGAACGAACGTCTTCGTCTTGGTGTTTCGGATCTTGAGTCTTCGACGTAGATCTTGAAAATATGTTGTAGGGTGTTGAAAATAGGTTTCTCAACCCTAGGTAAGTGTCTTGGGTTGTGGTTGTGTGTTTAATCCGAATTATGAAGGGTTTATATAGTTATTTCATGACTTGGCGCACAAGAAACACTAAAAATCACGAAACTGGGCCGTCGCATCGACGGTGCGTCGACTGACGTGCGCTGATGCTCGGCATCGCTACTGCCTGGGTGTGCGCGTCGGCTGGGCGGGTGCGTCGACTGACGCTCCTTCAGTCGATGCTTCAGCAAGTTGCGTCGATGGTGCATCAACTGACGCTCCTTCAATCGACACTTCAGCAAGTTGCGTCGACGGTGTGTTGACTGACGCTCCTTCAGTCGACGCTTCAGCAAGTTGCGTCGACTGTGCATCGACTGACGCTCCTTCAGTCGACGCTTCAGCAAGTTGCGTCGACAGTGCGTCGGCCCTGCGTCGACTGACGCGGATCATGGCTCGCATCGACGGAGCGTCAGTCGACGCGACAGAGCGTCTTCCTCAGTTTCTCTATCTTTTTGCTACTCGTTCACCGGAAAGCTTGTTCTTCTATTCTTGAACATCGAAATTCGTCTTTTACGTGCTAAACTCTTCCGGTTACTTAGCTGTAAAGTGAAAAATCACAAATAATCACTTATTTGCATCAATTACGATTAAAATACAGTAAAATAAGTCGGAATTATAAAAATATGGAATTAAGCTTAAATCATCCAACTTATACCAAAAAAAAAATAAAAAACGAACTAAAAAGCTAATAAATATAAGGATAAATCTACTCTAATCATTCATTAAGGACTGGAAAGTGGCAGGAGCATTACACAGCCCAAAGGGGAACCCTTAAAATTCATAGTGACCATGGTGGGTGTTGAATGCAGTGAGAGACCTGTGCTCTAGACTCATCAGAATCTGGAAGTAGCATGATCTTAGGTCAATTTTAGAAAAGTACTTGGCACCGGAGAGTTCATCAAGAAGTTCCTCAATTACTGGGATAGGGTAGTCATGATTTACTGTCAGTTCATTTAGGTATCTTTAGTCTACACACATCCTCCATGTTTCATCCTTCTTTTTCACCAATAGAACTGGAGATGCAAAAGGGCTTTTACTATTCTGTATCATGCCTGATTCTAATAACTCCTGCACAATCTTCTCAATCTCATCCTTGTGGTTGTGGGAGGTCCTGTAGGGGTATTGATGTTTAGGCACACTCCCAGGTTTAAGAATAATCTGGTGTTCCACTCCACTGCTGGGTGGCAGCCCTTTGGGTTCTCCAAAAACATCCTCAAACCTCTCCAGTAGTTGAGTTAGTTCCTTGTCCTCGTTGCATTCATGCTTAGTGGTATGCAGCATATAAATTTCCTCCACCTGTTCCTCATAACCATTATGTATTAATTCAAAAAGGGAGTGTTCTGTAATAAGTTGGCAGTGGGTTGTGTCAGTCAGAGCCTTCAACCTAATCCTCTTCCCTCCTAGGTTCACTGTCACTGACATAGCCTGATAATCCAGCTCAATAGGGGTGTTCTCCTTAAGCCAATCCACTCCTAGTATAAGATCACAACCTTCATGTTGCAAGAGCCTCAAGGGGTACCTAAATGTGTAGTTCTGCATTTTCCATATAAATCTGTCAGCCTGTTGGGAGCTCAACAACTTCTGTCCATTAGCCACCTTAACCAAGATAGGTTTAGTGGGTCCCACATTACACCCTAGTTCTCTGGCAGTTGACTCCTTAATAAAACTTAAGGTGCTCCCTGAGTCCTGCAGTACATGTAACTTCTTATCACCACAATATCCCACAGACCTCATAGTGGTTAGGCCATCCTCCCCTGCCATAGAATTTAAGGACATTTGTACCTCTTCAACAGGATTCATCTCACTCTCTCCTTCATTACCAATGCTGTCTGTGTAGGAATAAGCCAACTCTTCCTCCTCAGTCATCATCATATAATTCACCCTATGTTTGCACCTGTGGCCCACTACAAACTTCTCATCACAGTTATAACAAAGTCCTTTCTCCCTTCTTGTAGCCATTTCTGCAGATGTGAGTAGCCTTGGTGGTGGTTTGTTTTGGGTATGCAGGGTTTGTCTGTAAGAGGTTAGGACTGTAGGATTAGTGGTTTTTTGATTGTGGAAAGGAGTAGGAGAGTAGTTTCTGTTAGGCCCTTTGATCCTTTTTGTAATTGCCTCAGGGGTTAGTAACTATTTCCTCCCTAGCTCAATAGTTTGCTGAAGGGGATTTGGTTCAAACATGTTGACAAAAGCCTGTAGATCTTCATTAAGCCCACTAATGAAGCTTACTATGAAATATTCCTCTGTGTATCCCCTCTGGTTCATCATAAGAATACAGGCCCTCAGCTCTTCAAACCTTTCTACATAATCCTCATATGATCTGCTGTGCTTGAGTTTGTTGAATTCCCTAATAATTTTAGTTTCCTTCAGCTAATCAAACTTAGCAGAAACCACTTCAATGAACTGGTTCCAGGTGAATTCAGTGCCCCCTTGAATTATAATTTTGGAACCACTGGCAGCCTTCCATTCAAAGTTCATAGTAGCTAGTGTAAATTTCTGTGCATCTGGAATGTCGGGTATTAATTTAAAATACCCATTGAATTTGAGAGCCCAAGCCCTAGGGTTTAAGCCATCAAACCTGGGAAAATCAATCTTAGGCAGGGGGTTGATGATCTGAGAGTGTTACTGTTGTTGATCTGTTTTTATTCTGCTTCTAGCTCCTGATGATGTCCTTGAGTGTGCTCCTTCATTAAACTGGTCTGTGTGGGGAGATCCAATGATGGACTCTTCTACAGATTGTGCTTTGCCCTTGCCCATATTGAGTAGATGTAGCTGCAAGGTAGCTAGGGTTTTGGTGAGGTGATCAAACTAGTCAAAATAAAAATAATTACGGCCTATCTTTCTTTTTTTGTTTTGTTGACCTTCTAAGTCAAAGTCAAAACAGAAGGGGAGAAATCTCTAAAAAAGAGCAATCACTAACAATCCACCCCTCCCCCCCAAAGGGAGATTTTAGTAAATAACCAAATATAATACTTGGGCTAAGGGTCAAGTTGGTAGTTTTTCTTACATCCCCCTCTCCCGGAGCCTAAGTATCATATACGCCCCCAAAATAAAAAGCCTTGAAGAATAGCCTAGTTTTTAATTCTTGCATCCCTGTTTTGATCTCAGTGATTTGCTCCTGTGTTTCTTGTTCTTTTGCTGCCCTTTTCAGATTTTCAGCCTAGGAACTGATTTCAAATTTTCTGTGCATTTCTTGCAGTTCCTTTAGTCTGGTGCCTTCTACCATGGCCAAGGATGGATGGGCTCTAGATACCAAGTGTTGTGATGTATTTAATTTGTGTAGTTTTGTATCAATTTGTTGTAATTTTGATGTATTTGGTGCTATGAGCGTAGAGGAGAAATGGGAGAGAAATGAGAGATTAGGGAAGAAGAAATTGGTAGGTAAGGACAATGTAATTCTTAGCTTTCAATCCACAAAATATCTTTCCCTATTTATAACCATAGGGGAGACCATTTAACATAAGATGCCCTAATTGAAATAATTAAAAACAAGATGCAATAAGGTAAAAGCCCAATATCTAAATTATTAATCTGGCACATTAACTATAATAATGACCCAGCACCGCTGCCCATGATCCGTTGGTCACTAACCGGTACCCGGACCCTCAGCACGACGACCCGGTTTGCTCGTTTCCTTCTCGCCCAATTACCGATCCATACCGAGCCATATCGATCCAAATGGTCTAGTTTGACCATTTTGGGTCAAATTTGGTCAAACATGGGAAATCCAAGCTTATAAGTCTTATTTGACCCATTTACCCCTAATAAAACCTATTATAAATAGAACCCGACTCTCATTTTTGTAGATTACCTCCTCCCAAGCCATGCTTGGGTTTGAGATTTATTTTCTCTCTCTAGATTTATTTTCAAGCATTGCCTTAGGTTTGTAAGCTCGAGAAGGATTCAAGTACTCCATTGAATTTTTAATTCCTTACAATTTCAATCAAGCTTTTGGATTCTCTCTTTAATTCTAGTAAGCTTTCTTTCAATTTCATGCTTTGTTCTTCATTTGTTTTATTCTTTTTGCCTTAGGTATTCGAAATTGTGCTTGATCTTGTGAATCATCTATGGAATCTAGTTGAGTGACACATCTAGATCATAGATCGAGGCCTAGATTGTTTAATTTCACGTAATTTCATATGTTTCATGCATTTCTTCATTTTTATGACTTTTGTCTTAGCACCTTGAATTCATGTTAGATCTTAAGAATTGGATATGGAATCTAGAAGAGTGACACGTCTAGATCATAGATCGGGTCTTGGATCGTCTTGATTTTGAGTTTTTCACATGCTTTATTTTGAATTAAAGTTTTGTGCTTTGTTTCATGCTAAATCCTAGATCTATGCTTTGTTCCTTGTTGTCTTCCATAAAGTTTTGAACTTTCCGGTCCATTTTCATTGCTTTATGTACTTGTGCTTCCAATTTACGAAAATTTGCATTATTCAAGCTTTTATGTTCATGCAAGTATGGTTGTACCTTGAGCGTGCATGATTGTACTTGATGAAACATTGCTTGTTCTTGCTAAACCTTCGATTTTGCTTGAATTTTCATTGAAGGCATACGACCGAGGCATCCGACCAATGTGCAATTTCATTTCCTAGTTTAGTTTAGATAGGTTAATTGCTTTATTTTTATTTTCCCTTTACTTTTCAAAACTTGAAACACCTTGAAACTTACAATTGAATTGATTTCCGATAACACCAAGCCAATAGAACCTTTTATTTCTAAAACCACGAAAAACTATACTTCAATCACTTATTTAACCTGTTAATGGTTACCTTTATTATGTGAGTATTATTGATCATGCAATCAAATACACATGGATATACTTTCTCATGTGAAAATGAGATGTCATCAATGCCTTCTCTCACTTCAAAACCCTTGTTGAAAACTAATTCCATAAACAAATCAAAATAGTGCAGAGTGATGTGGGCACTGAATATAAACCTCTTACAGCTATTTTTAGAACTCTGGCATAATCCATAGGATCTCCTGTCTATATACACCTGAGAAAAATCAGATTGCATAAAGTAACATTTACATAGTTAAACAAGGCCCTTCACTTTTAACAAAATTCAGTGTCCCACATAAATACTGTGATGATGCTTTCACCACAGGTGTCCACTTGATAAACAGAACACCCTCTAAACAACTCTAATACAAAACCCCCTTGAGGTTTTGACTGGTGATAAACCTGAGTTTCACACTTTGAAGATTTTTAGGTGTCTTTGTTACCCTCACTTAAAGCCTTACAACAAGCAAAAATTGGAACTCAAAAGTGATTATGGGGTATTTCTTGGGTACAACCCTCAATACAAAAGGTACAAAGTCCTGTTACTAAATAAAAAGGTGATCATCACTAGATATAATATCTTTGATAAATCAAAGTTTTCTTTTGCCACCAGTATGGACCTTGCAGTAGACAAAGCCACTGAGAGAGTCACTAGAATCATCTCTCATAATCCTCCCTCACAACACCCATTATCCATCTCACACTAACACTCAAACAACTGATCCTATTCATCCACATACTTCTCATAGCACCTAGTCACACATTTCTACTAGTAGTATTGTACCCGTTCCTCCAAGTGGTGAATTGATCATAGACTTACCTATACATGTTAAAGGTGCAGGCTCAGTAAATCAAGAAATAATGAACATGTACCAAAAAAAGGAGGAAATGTGCATCCTATGACTATAAGATCAAGAAATGAGAAATTAAAACCTAAAGTGTACTTGGAAACAAAGCCAGATGAACTAAGAAGATTGTGAGTCCATCGAGGGAATCCGATGATGCCAATCATATTCACTAATTCTCGCGGTGGTAACAAACTGGGGTTTAATTGTGTTTTCGGTGACAATAGAAAAAACCATGGTCGTGGAGCTGGAGGCCGGGGAAAAGGTGCACCCCCTTGTCCATACCTTACAACTTTTTGGGTCAGGCCCAATATCCAGTAGTCGAGCATCCTCAGCACATGCCCACAAAAGAACTTTCAGCCGAAGCACAACCCACGCCACAGAAATACTGGAAACCTTACACACTCTTCAACTAACTGAATTGGATAAGGACACCGGAACCACCGCGTATATGACATCCGTTCAAGGCAATCTCTCATCATATTTTAACCCGAGCACCAATCATGGAGTAATTGTCGAAAATGGTCACTCTATTCCAATTTGTGGTCTTGGACATACAACATTGACCCCGAACCCTCCTTTATCATAGGAAAATATTATGTGTGCTCCTCAACTCGTTAAAAACTTATGTTAGGCCAAAAGTTTACTATTGATAACTCTGTTTCAGTTGAATTTGATCCGTTTAACTTTTATGTGAAGGACTTGTGGATAGGGAGCGCGTAATGACATGTAAAAGTTGAAGAGATTTATATCCAATCCGTACCACCGAAAATAAAAATAACTCACCATCCATATTTGCAGCTTTAGCACCATCATTTTGCATGCACATTTGGATCATCCGCCAACACCCAATTTTGATTTTCTTACGCGTAATAAAATTATGGTTGTAATAAAATACGGACTTGTCCTTTTAGAAATATAATAAATTTCCTTTTTTTGCCTCTAATTCATGAAATTTATCTCATTTTATATCATACATTGTGATCTTCGAACATCTTTGGTTTTAAGTTCTTCGAGCCATAAATACTACACGATATTAGTCTATTATTACTCTGATATTTTGCAGACTTTTTAGTTATCTAAAAATTCTCAAGTATTATCCAGTTTCATCTGAAACCAGTTTCAACGAGAGATTAAGAATTTTTAATGTGATAATCGTAAGGAATTTAATAAAGGACAATATTGTAAATTTCGCAAAAAACTAATGGTCTTATTTTTTTTGTCTATCATGTCCGCACACTTACTTATTAAATGGAAAGGCCGAAAGAAAAATTAGAACCATTAACAATGTTCTACGTGCCTTACTTTCTTGTGCTTCCGTTCCTCATTACTTTTGGCACCATGCATTACAAATGTCAACCTACCTCCTCAATATTATTTCAAGTAAGCAACTAAACAATTAAACATCTCTCCATATAAAATAAACCTCTCCTATCCACACCTTCGAATATTAATGTACTTATATTATCCACTTTTTCCATCGACTACTATCAACAAACTTCGACCCCGTTCCACCCCATGTGTGTTTCTAGGATATCCCTCTCATCACCATGGCTAAAACTGTTGCGACTTATAATCAATAATATTATAACTAATTGTTACGTAATTTCCGATGAACTCTAATTTCCATTTTTTTAAATCTATACTCCTTCAACACACAAATATGATTTTTGGGGGGTTGGGGGGTGGGTTCTCACCTCACATGGACTCCACAAACAACTCTTCCCAGGCCCGAAACCAAACAATATCGGCCAGTCCAACTCCTCTTCCTCCTATCTTAATTGAAGACGACCCACAACAGCTGCCCAGTCCACAAACTGACAGGCAGGCCTAAAAAACAACTCCAAGGAGCCCACAACCAACTCCATCAGGACTGATCGGCCCACCTCTATCCATTCTAGGTTTGGCCACAATTCCAAAATAGTCGATTCCCGATTCCCCAAAATGAGGAACTGTAATTGAAACCGTGGCCTTTCAATTTCGGTTCCAAAATCAAAATCGGTGATTCCAGTTACTGTTCCTCCATGGTAAAATCAGAACCGTTTATCTTTTTTTTCAAAACTTTTTACATTATTTAAATCGTAAACAATATTTTTAATCATATATAAATTATAATATTATTTATAAATATAATACATTATAATATATATATATATATATATATATATATATATATATATATATATATATATATATATATATATAATACAAAAAAATCAAGGAACCGACAATTTTAACCGCAGTTCTAAGCTGGTAAGATCTCCTTGACTTATGGGTTCTTTTTCTTTTTGATTTCAATACTTTTTTCCTGGTTATGGTATCAGAACTGCTAGTTCCATAATTTTTAAAAGTCTGGAACCATAACTAGAACCATTAAAGCCCGTTCCGGTTCCAGTTCTGAAACCATTGACTCGGGTTGCGGTTTTTGAACTATTAACTATGCGATTCTGGTTACGATTCTTAATCTGATTCCGATTCTACTTGGCCAGGTCTAATCCAGTCCAGCACTACATGCCCACACCTTTCCTCTACTGCTAGACCGCCACTCTCTAGCCCACCACACTTGACCCAACTGCCTTTAATTCCTAATAAATAGTCTTTCATGAGCATAGTAACAAAAATCGTCGAGAAATTGAATCTCTTGCGAATGTATCGTGAGATTTTGAAATGGAGTATTAATCCAGATAAAAACCCGACTATTTCAAATTTAAGAGAGATGCCATACTCAAACTTGTGACCTGAAGCAAAAACTTTTAAATCTCTCAAGCTTCAACTGACAAGCTATGATTTCAAATTTGTCATTACATCACAATGGAATTATTATATCTAATATCAATACCTGGGTAAAATTAAGGATAAAACCATTTATTTATATTATAATTAAATAACTATAAAAATACCAAGTGTATATTACATATATGTGTATATATATATATAGGGGTGGGTTCAAATAGAACCATGTCATTATATGCGAACCTGCGAACTAGTGCTTTTATTATATACCAGTAGTGCTTTTATTATATAATCACACTGCTTTAATAATATTTTAAGTTATATACACCAGTAGTGCTTTTGTTATATAATCTTAGTGCTTTTAAATAAATAAGAAAATACATAAAAAAATCTGATCCATCCATTTAATTAGATCTAAGGCCCATAATTGACCCTAGGTTCACATATAGGGACATGGTTCTCATTTGAACCTAATCCTATATATATATATATATATATATTATATATATATATATATATATATATATATATATATATATATATATATATATATAGGGGTGGGGTCTTGTGGGAACCTTCCCCTAGGTGGGAACTGAGAACCAATCTCGATCATTAAATTATCAGATCTTAACGGCTCATAATAATAGCATCATAAATGGTGAATATTAAAAATGATCGCATTTGTTATTTAATAAAAGCTATGGAAAGGCATCATTAGAAGTCTCCATTTTCCCCCACTCAAAAAAATGTTGAAATCTCGATCGTTTTTCCTAACCTAGAGCACACAAAAATCTCGGTCATTTTCCCAACAGCCACCACCACCATCGGCCACCAACAACCACCAGTCACTGCCACCACCACCACCATCTCGCTGCCAGGAGCACCACCAAGAGTCGCCAACGCTGAACAATAGCGACACCACCATCTCGCAGCAGCCGCTCCACTTCCCCACCACCGACACTAGAATTGTCGCACGGCCACCACCTTTAACAGACCCGTCGCATGGGCCACCACCACTACCATTGCCCCACGACCACCACCACCACTCATACCAGGTTAGTTTTTTTTTTCATAATTATAAATATTTCTAATTATAAATATTCTTCAGTGATGCTAATTTAGATTCATCTGATGCTAAAATATTATATGATTATGATAATTTAACATTCCAATTATTCTAAATTAGTGTAGTGTAAGGATGTTCTTCGTGGGCTTCAAAAATAATGCTACTTTCTAATTGTAATATGCTGATTTTATATTCAAGTGATGTAATTTTTATCCAGTTGCTAATTTCAGATGCCATATATGCTGATTTTAGATGTCAGTGATGCTATTTTTTCATCCCTATGCTGATATTATGCTAAAATACAATATACAGTATGCTAAATGTGTTGAAGCATGCTAACTTTGTTTGAATGTGTTGAAGCATGCTAACTGTGCTTGAATCATGCTGAAATAAGCATAATGCTAATATAACTAGCAGTATGATAGTATAAAGAATGCTAATTATGTAATGGCTATTTCTAAAAAGAATGCTAATATGTAACGGTAGTATGATAGTATAAAGAATGCTAATTATGTAATGGTTATGTTTAAAATATGATGTAGCAGTATGATGGTAATATTAGCAGAATGCTAATGTAAATGTTGATAATGACAATTATGTTAATTATAATAAACAAAAATTTGCATGGTTATGCTAATTAGATGATTCGTGTTTATTCTATTGGTTGAGGATTAATCTTATTTGTATGACTTAAATGCAATGATTACATGTGGATGAAATTGATTGAAAGAGTGATTATGTGGATTACGTTTTTGGTTTAACCATGGGGTGCATGCACTGATTGTTTAATGTTGGTTTGCACTTGTGAAAATAAATAAATAAAAATGTTGCTAAAGGCTTATTTTAATATCGCCGAGCAGATTTTTTTGTACAGACTCATGTCAGCATTGCACATGTAGTTTTGTATGATGGAATTTCTATTTTAATGCTATATTCCTGTCACTTGTGATTCTTGGCTATAATTATATCCAACCTGAATTCTGGTGGTATTTGAGTAGGCATTTCTTTTTGTAAATTGTAATGCTTTCAAGGTTGTAAAAATCATGTTCATTGTGACAATCTTATATCAAATGTTGGAAGATCTAATATAAATCTTGATATTTTATTGCTGGTTTATTTGCAGGTGACGACATGTGAGTAGTGGCGAAATTGGTGCGGGTGTTGGGCCCACGCAACAGACAGGCAGCCTCGTCGTAGGCAGGGCAGCTTGTTCGGCAGTTTCGAAAGTGCCGAGCCACATTCGAATATTATGTGTTGTGTCATTGATCTCGGCAACCCATCTCCCGGAAGGCCTTTCGCCTCACTCCGATGAATTTGTTATTTTTGGCTTTCATTTTGCTCATCATTGGGATTTTTACTTTTTTGTGCTGTTGGAAATGAATTTCCATTATACACCTTAAAAATGTGACAGAAATCCAAGTGAATGGGATTATATATTTTGTGTTTGTTTGTTAGTTTTTTTTTTTCAATGCAGTTATACATCACTCTTTTGATTAAATAGGGTAATGTAAACTATTTGTGTGAAGGCGACTTGTTACTTGTGAACTAACCTCCCTCTTTGTTGATGTATGATGTATGCAAAAGCTAACATGATTTAGGTTGAACGTAAAGTGATGGTACAAGGATACAATTTAAAATTAAACCCCTTTAAGTTCATAATTTTTTCCCTCAAATAGTTAGACTAACAAAAACTCGTATGATATTGGACTTGGTCTTTAGGTTTTGGCTAATAGCAGTGACTATGGGAAATCACCAAAGATTGCCAGTTGGAGGCAAATTAGAAATTCAATAGATGCTTCAAAAACTAAAGGTTTAATTAAGTGATGATGATTATTTTAACGTTGTTGAAAAAAAAATGACGAATAATATTTCGAAGGTGCACGGTGCTTTTTACACTAACCTCTCCTCTGCTTTTGTCATTTCCTTGTATTGTTTATGCCTACTCTAATTAGTTATTTGATTTATGAATGTTTAAGCAATGATTAAGTAGGAAGGTTGCATTATCACAATTCGTAATCTGTCCTGCTATATTATTTTAGTTGTAATCTATCTTTCAGCAAGTACGTAAAGATAAAAAAGGAAAAGTCTATTTCTATAATTTGAAAGGAAATAAATTAATATCAAAATCTATTTTCAAATCTTTTTTTATAAGATTGGAAGGTTTGACAATATTTATATCAAAATGACACAAAAAACCCCCCACAATCATATGTTAAGCATTTAATTCATTAAAATAAAGAGAATAAGGAAATAATCTCATCCATTCATCGTATAATAATCAATGGATTATATGAGTTCCTAGTTCCCACACACGGAATGGGTTCCCACATGATCCTAATCCTATATATATATATATATATATATATATATATATATATATATATATATATATATATATATATATATATATATATATATATATATATAATTTATGAGCTCATCTAAAAAAAAAAGTTTTCCTTTATTCTTCCCTAGCTCTTTGGATTATCGGCTTCTCAATACAATTTCTTTCAAATTCATTAAAATTTCGTGTACCGATTCTTAAATACCAATTATAGTAGCATATTCATGGGGGACGTTCTCAAATTTTACACGTGTGATACATGTTCCTTCTATTTCTCCAAGTAAAGCTCCTCACATCACAATACGTATTGTTTCAGCTTGGCCCCTCGTTGTTAGGACGCTTCAAGCTTGATTGGGGGTTGAAGAATGAGGAATGAAAGGGAGAAGACTGGATGCCCCTCCATTGATCTTGGCTTGCTTGATTTAACAACTAATTCTTATAAAATAAAAAAGAATTATAAATAGCCAATAAGTTTTTTTTAATTAATCAAATAAAATAATAAAAAATAAATATAAAATTTAATACAATTTGTATAATAATTACTTGATATAAGGGATTAAAATGAAGTAAATATTACATATTTGTAATCGAATAAAATCGATAATATTCAAAACTATTAATTTGTGTTGTAGTTGGTCTTATAGCGATTACAAGAATAAATAAAATTAGATTACGAGTAATCAAATATACCGTATTAAACTAGATTTATTCGCGAATAATTTTTTAAATTTGGTTGATGGACCGATATTTATCATTTTTTCTTAATTTAATTTTCGAATAAAACCCGAAGCACAAGTTATTACACATGGCAAATCATTCCCATAACCTTATTTTGTTACTATGGTCACGAGAAGCCCAAATGGAATTCGAAACCCAAACATGGAATATAACCTACTCATTAACACACACAAATCACCAATACCACGTAACCTCGTGTCAGACCTTAATGACTCAAATTGGAAATTGGCTATAAACGATGAATATAATTCTCTTATTAAAAATAATATGTGTTACTTAGTGTCCCGTTCACCCGATGATAATATTATTCGTTTTATATGGATTTTTGGATATAAAGAAAGTTATGATGGCTCTTTTGAGATGCATAAAGCCTCTGGGTAACGATAAAACTCAACAGGTTGGCATGGATTGTGGTGACACTTTTATCTCGTTCGTCAAATTTGCCACTATTCGCATTGTTCTCTGCTTAGCCATTTCCAAATAATTCACCAACTCGATGTCAAATGTGCGTTCTTACACAGCGAGCCACACAAAATTTTCTACATATATCGGCCCCCTGGGTTTTTGAAACCCCAAACATCTCAAAAAGTTTTCTCAATGAAAAAGTATTTGAATGAACTCAAGCAAGATCCTCGAGTCTAGGACAAATGATTCGCGGACTATGTCTCTACCATTAGACTTTCTCACAACAAATCTGATCATTTGTTATTCATCTTCCAGAAAGGTAATCATATGGCTTACATTCTTCTATATGTAGAGAATATTATCCACACAACCTCATCTGATGATCTTCGCATGTCCATTATAACACTTGTCAATCTTGAATTTGCTATGAAGATTTTGGGTCCCCTAAGTTACTTTTTGGGCATAGTAGTCACTCGTCATGTGGATGTTCTATATTTGTCTCAAAATAAATATGCTGAATAAATTATTTACCGGGTTGTCATGTCTTCTTGTAAGCCCAGTCCCACTCCAATCGATATTAAATCAAAACTAAGTGCAACCTCTTGCACTCCATACAATCATCACCCCACTATTGAAGCCTTTCAATATCTTATCTTCACACGACCCGACATCTCTTATGTCGTGTAATAGATCTGCTCATTCATGTATAATTCAATGGAGGAACACATGTATGATCTCAAATGGATCGTACGCTACATTCAGGGCACTCTTGCTCATGGATTACATTTATATCATCTTTGAAAACCTCTCTTCTTCATACACAAATGAAGATTGGGGTGTGTGTCCAGATAACTGACGTTCGAATTTATGTTATTGTGTTTTTTTTAAGATTATATGGTCTCTTGGTCCTCTAAACGGCAAGCTACGTTGTCTTGATTAAGCACCGAGGCCAAATATCGAGGAGTTACTATCATGGTTTCTGATCCTTGCTTGTTATAAAGTTTTCTTCTCGAACTTCACTGTCTAATTTAAAAGGCCATATTAGTTTCACTACAAAAAAATAGTCGTATGCTGATGGCATATGCTGATGGCCAAAATACCATCAGCATATGCTGATGGCTTCCAACAGAAGTTAGATTTAATCAACACAGTCGAAAGAATAGTCGTAAGCTGATCAAATACTGGATTTAATTAAATAAGTTGTGCCGAAAGATAATCATATACCAGATGACTTCTACAAGAGTAAAAAGTTATTGAGCGGCATGGTTCTACAAGTCAAGAAGATCGATTGTTGCATGACCAATTGTATGATCAATTGGAGAGACAATTCTGATTTGACCAGTTGCAAGTTTCACAACCATCCCCGGTTCAAACCCGCTAAGCAGGGAAAAGTAATACGACAAGAAAATAGCATTATGTGTAAGAAGATGTATTATTCTCCATTAACTCCTCATCCGCAAAGGTTATACGCATTTGCAGCAACTACAAAGGACATGAGGTGACACACTGAACATGTTGTTGACGATGGTGTGATGCGTCACCCATTAGATTCAGAGGCCTAGAAATATTTCAATCAAACTCATCTGGAGTTCGCCGCCGAAAGTCGAAATGTAAGATTAGGCCTTTGCACAGATGGTTTTCAACCTTTTGGTAGTTTCGGGACGTAATATTCCTCATGCCCGATGATAGTCGCACTATACAACTTGCCTCCATAGATGTGTATTAAAGAGCAATACGTGTTTCTGAGTGTTCTTTTTCCAGACCCCCAAAACCTGAAGGATAAGCTGGATGTGTTTCTGCAACCTCTAGTAAATATCTTAATAAACAATATGTTTATTACTTTCCGTCTTTATAGGCACAAGATCCCTTGAACAATATCACCAACAAGTACATTAAGATTTTGCATTAGGTCCATCACAATGTGTGACTACATATCATGGTTGCAAGATAAATGGATACAGATTTCACACAGTTGCATACAGATCAAATAGATTAATTTTGAGCACTGGCGTCTATATAAAAAGAACAAACTATGGGGATGATGAGTGTGGTTACTATGGTCGTCTCATAGAAGTTGTTAGATTCGACTATACTTGCTTGCCTTACAAGAGCATACTCATGTTCAATTGTGAGTGGTTTGATTCAACTCCCGCAGGCACAAAGGTTCATCCTCAGTATAATTTTGTCGATGTCAATTATAAGTGTAGATTCAATTGCTGTGAGTCGTTTGTACTTGCTACTCAAGTTGTTCAAGTTTACTACTGCCTGTATCCAAGTTTGAAAAGAGATAAGTTGGATTGGTTGGCAAAGTGAAAAATTAAAGCGAGATCGACAATAAATTTTATCGAGCCTATGAAACCTAATCAATCCTTTCAAGAGGAGCAGATAGAAATGCACAATTTAATACAATTGGAAGATGTAGGTTTCCAATTACACATCGACCTTATTATTAATGGGTCGGATAAACTTGTCAATGAGGCAGATGAGGAGATAGAAGATGAGTTTCTAAGTGATGATGAAGATACGAATGAAGATGAGTTTGACAATAACCTAGATAGTGAAAGTGTCGGTTCAGGTTAATTATAAAACTGATATATACATATATAACTTGAATTATATTAATTCACTTATTATGATTCAATTGTGCTTAAATTTTCAGTTGACTCCTCTAATAATTATTATAATTGTTTTTTATTAGATTGATTGAATTGGTAGTTAAACCATTCTGATAAATGGCACAAGCCTATACATGGATTTTTGGTGCCCTTCTCATCTCTGAGTAATAATTTCCCAAAAAACAAATTAATTAAAAAATAATACTCATACCTCTTTTTTTACAGCGACGAGTCGAATTTATGAAAAACAAATTAATATAATCAGAACAAATTAATTTTACGAAGAGTTTTATATGAGGTTACTTGTGCCATTTATCAGAACGGTTCAACTACCAATTCAGTCAATCTATAATCAAAATCAATCATAGTAATTATTAGATGGATTTCCATTCATCTCGATTCAATTTTGCTTAGATTTTAATTTTTTAAGATGAGAGGTAGAGGTCGTGGACGTTCTTCTCTATACCCATCTTTGGGTCGTGCTTCTATTGTTCATCATCATCGTCTCATTGTCACTTAGTGGATGAAGACGATGATTTGATTGACTTATTAACAGGGACTCCGCAGATGGTTCTAACCACCCCGTTTGATGCTAATACATCGAAAGGCCTCATGACACCACGTCCTAGTATGATCGAGGTCTATGTCGTACCCCCGAGGTAAGTAACTTTAATTTAATTTTCATTGCTAATAAATTTTTTATTTTATTATATTGCTCTAATAAACTCCATATTTAGGCTACGCAGTTACTCGCCGGAGTTACAGATGATTCTTCGGCTGAAACACGAGGCTCATATACACCCCCGATGGGTGAAAGTATGAGCATATTCCCCAGTCTCATCGCCAGTTGTGGTTACCCAAGTTTTTGGTAATTAAACTAATATTATCTCGAAAAGTTGTTATATATAATGATCTTCATTAATCAAAGTGTTTTGTTTTGTTTTGCAGGGGCGCCGTTTTTGGGACCCGAGTGTATATTTTGAGGAGGTCGTACATCGTATCTTCTACAGTTCCATGGCCCACTCGTGGCGCGCATCTCCATGAGTGGAAGACGAAGTGGAGAATGGAGGGGAGGGTACCTGCGTGCGTGGGCGAGGACATTTGGAGGAGATACGTGGTGGAGTTTGAGAAGCCGGTATTTAAGAAGCAGTCCGAGCAGGCGAGCAGGAATAGGATGAACGAACCCAGCAGACCTGGTACTATGATAGCCAAGCACAGGGGAGGGTCTCGAACTGCGATTGTTCATGCACGTCAGCTCGTAAGTAAATTTAAATATATTTGTAAATTTAGCTCGTAAGTAATTAATTAGTCATAATTAGTGATAAATTAAAAAATAATTTCAATATTATATACATCGTGATGATTTGGGTAGGGAACCCACTGCATTTGAGTTTTTCTTGACTATGCACCAGAGACCCGACGACACTTTCACTGATTTTGTTTCACAGTAGATTTTTATATGTATTTTTTTAGATGTGACACTTTCATGATCTTGTTTCGCAGTAGATTTTTGTATGTATTTTTTTAGATGTAATATATATATAAAAATCATTTTTAATCCCCGTAACGGTAAATTATACACCAATCAAAATATTGCAGGAGGAGTATTAGAGGCGTCTAGAAGAGGCTCGTGCTTCATCAAAGGATCCACCCGATGTTGACGAAAACACGATCTATCTAGAGACCGTCGGGGTGAAGAAGGGTCATCGGTTTCACACGGGATGCTTAAGAGGTCTTCTGGTTTCGAAGACTTTTAGAGGCGGTACCTCCTATATTCCAAATAGCCGTGTCACGGAGCTTCAGACGCAACCAGGTCGAGAGTCAGCTCGAAGTGGGCGAGCGGGCACATCAAGAGCACCTCTAGGCGATGCGTGAGGAGCATGCACGTTAGCGGCTCGAGTTTGAGGCGACTCTTCGTGAGCGGGTGATGCTGGAAGTCGCCGCAGCGATGAGAGCGCGACGTCGACGACCGCCCTTTGATCCTACAGGTGGTTCTCCAGCTGAGTCTTCAGATGATTCTGCAGTGAATTTGTTTTAAAAACAAAGGTATTTATGTTTGATATTTTATTTAAAACTTATACATTATACGATATAATTGTTAATTATTTATATTTTATTTTTAATTATATTTTTTTTTTTTGAGAAATGCAAATTAGTTTGTATTTGATTATTGATTTGTGACATAAATATAGGTGAAAATAAAAATAAAATAAAATTTAATAATATATTTATTTGAAAATACTGATGGGTTGGACCCGTCAGCATTATTTGAAATTGCTGACGGGTGTCAGTAAATGCCGACGGCCAAAAACATATCAACATTATTTGAATTTAGTGACAGGCACTGCCCGTCAGTAATTTATTATTAAAAAAAAAGTAACATATGTATATATTTTCAAGTGTTACATCATCTGACGGCCTCTTCCTTCAATTTCTGTATTTATTAAGTCACTCTGTTTATTAAGTTTTTATCAAATTCATACAATGCCATACTCAATGAACACATAAATAAATAATAAATATTTTGTTTATAAAATAAAATAAGTACATACATTAATTAATCAAATAAACATTCAACAAATATTTACACATGCAACCACTGCCGTATCTCTACCTGCCAAAGCATAACAGAAACCTAATCAACACCCTGTACGAGATCTTGTCTCAGCCTTGCAACATGCAATGTCCAGTTTAAATGATCGCAAAACTACAAAATCCCAACTAGCAAACAACTAATGCAAGTACACAACACACTTTGTCACAAAAACAAACAAAAAAAAAATCTAAACTTTTTTTTTCCTTTTCTTTTTCTGGGAATGAACAACCTTTTTCATTTCTTTTAATATTAATATTTATAAGAAAAAAGATTAAATAAATAAATTAAAGTTAAGTCAATATTTTTCCCCTTTCCTTCACTTTCTTCTTATCCAAGCTGGCTTTCCAAGTCACGTTTCGAGAAACCCAGTCATCCTTAGAATCGAATTCCGAAATTCACTCAAATGCCTTCCCTTGAGAGTCCCCCCGTTTCCGGTACAAAGCGAGAACGCCATTACTTTGCCGGCCACGCGCCGCCCTATGATGACGTGCGGCGGCACAAACTCTCCTTCGTCGCCGCCAAAATCCGAACGGAACCACGTGTTTCGAGACACGTTAATCTCCGGAATATTAATCGGAACCGAGCTGGAGTTCTTACTATTACTCAGCTCGATCAATCTCCTCCGCTTGCTTGTGTTGTTTCTCGTTTCCCCGGCCGGAGAATCGCCGCCGCCGCCGTGATTAGTGCTGTCTTCAGCCTCAACGGTTTCTCGGAACAGAATTTCAGATTCCTGGAACTCCTCCTCCGCCATATGGGTATATAAATAGAGATTTATTTTTGTTGTTGTTGTTTTGAGCAAGCTGAAGAGTTGAGAATGGAGGGTTTTTGTAGGAAAATGGAATCTTGGAGAGTACACTTCGATTGCTGGCGTCACTGTGATTGCCGTTGAGTGCGGTCCCCGCCTTCTAATTCTATTTTATTATTATACTATAAATAAATAACCATATTAATCCTATTCAATTATTGTTCCATATTTTTCTAAGGAAATGTACGAATAATTATAGAAACAATATAGGAAAGTTAAATATATATAACTACCCTGAAAATGTATAAAAACAAGAATTAATTATATACTATGTATTTAAAAAAAGAAAAAAAGATTAAAACTACAATTAGTTTGGAAGAAGGGAGTAGGATATACTTTGCATAGAATAGAATTCAAACATGCCAACGATTTTATGCCATTCATTTGCCTCACGCATCGCTAGCTAGTTTGATTTATTTATGCATGTTCTGCGTTGAAGTTAAATATGACTTGGGAATATGTCATAATTAGCAAAAAACGGGGACGCTGTTACTTGTGGTTCACGGCTTTTGTTGTGTGTATTGACTCTGTAGCTTGGGGTATAATATAATTTTGTTTTCATTTATTGAGATTTTGATTAATTATACAATTGTTTTTCATACTCCTTGGCCATACACATTCTCTATACTAAAATACAGTACTTTCGGATTATGTCTATTAATTTGTGGTTTATTATGAATATCGTCATCTGTATTTAATTTGGATCGTATATTTTATTTTCCTTCTCAATATGAAAGTTTATGGTTTGAGAAATGAGAAAGATCCTTAGGCATTATATTCTTCCCCTTTTTATACTACTAGTTTTCACACTCAAATATAATTAAATTAAGGGTATTTTGTATTAATATATAAAGGTAATTAATTATATGATTTAATACTGTTAAGCATACTCCTCCGTGGATTGTGGTGTCGTAGTCGTTATCATGCACCAGAGTTCACAATGAGCTTAATGTATCTCGTAAATAAGCACCTTACTTAAAAATATACATAAAATATATGTACAATAAATAATAGATAAATATACATTAATATATTAATACATTAAATAACATGTAAATATTTATCATTTAAAGAAAAATACGCTATATAAAAAATAAATATACATTATTACATATATAACACATAAAAAGATAATCAATTAATATATCGATAAATCATAGATCAACTAAAAGAACATCATGATACACCCTGCTAAGTGCATCTTGATGAACGGTATAATTTGCGATGGTGTCGATAACTTGATGTTGATTGTTGACTGATTTCATCATAAAAGTAAAAACAATAATGGAGAAAACAATTATATAATAACAACTGATACGGGCTAAAATGTTCATACGTGAAATTATGTGATAAATGTGACTATTTGTGGAAAGCGACCTCATTTCCTAGGGAGGGTGTGCCCTTGGGAGGTGGGCGAGCTGTGATAATTTGAGTGGGCTGTTTGTGAAGAGTAGCGACCTGTAGTATGGGGATGACTTTTCATATACGGTCGCGATCTCTTGTAATTTGGGYTGAGTCCTTGAGYCCGTTTGTGRATTTGATATACGTGAATTATTATGGGCCTGGTGGGCTGTATGCCCCGRCTTAATTGTGATATYTATAGAGAAGTTTGTTGTTTGTGGGAACTTACYATGTATRAGGAGTCCCAATTGAGAGTCGATTGTGGAATCCTAGTGTGAATRGAATTCTTATYATGAAAGGTAACYCTAGATATTGGAGATTTTCTCCTATCCCTATAAAAGGAGCCTTCGGCTTCTCTTTGAAGGTTAAGGCTTATTACGCATTTATTGTCTTTGCGCATTGATATTATTGAGAGAAGAAGTGGTGATTTCGCTTATTAACTTAAGCGTCGGAGGGCCTTAACGGACTCGAAATCCGACCCGTTCTAGGCGCTGTTTTGCAGGAACGGCGAGGTCGCTTGGAGGATCGCGGGAGATTTTGGAGGTCGCTGTGTCATATTTGGAGTTTCATCTACGTCACTGATCTCAACTTTGAGGTTAGTACCCCTTTTATTTAGTAGTTCAATTTTTTGGACTCATCAAATTTATTTTATGTGCTCTAAATGCTTTTCCATGAACTATGATCTAATAAAAAAATTCCTGTATTGCTTAATTCTTGTTGTCATCCTCTTTCGTCTCCCATTTGTCCTCTATGAGAATGGGAAAACATCTCCGTATTAATTATTTTGTTTATGCTTCTTTTCCTCATATGAGATAGCGTTTTTTCCATAGGTGTTCCTATTAATATGTGGAATTTTATTCTATTAATAAGTGTCATTTCGTCGAATTTGATGTCGGTTTAAATGATATAGTTTGTGGTACTGTTCAAATGCAATACATTTGATGAATTTTTATAAAAATTGATGACCAACTTGGGATCAATTTAATGGTACACGAGAAAATTGATCACCAGCCTGTGATTAATTTAATAGTACACGAGATTTATCGAACATTAGGTGTTTTATCTATTGGATTTGGTCTACATTAATTTTATTTTTATATGTCTAATAGATTAATCTGATAAGTTTTTATGCATCATATATGATTGTTTTGATTGAATTTTCATTATTGTCTTCAGCAATAGTAATGAAAATTTAATTTTCTTTTAAACAAATTAACAAAACTATGATCTAATTACCTCTTGTGTGAATGGATTAATGCATATCTGAAAGGATACTAAAAAAAATGATTACTTCAATAAGTAGTGACTTTTAAAGTATCTCAAATGCAAAAATGACTATTATTATGTTGCAAAAGATATTGACAATATAGTATATAAAAGAAAAACCTAATACACCAATGTTAATTTTATGCATGTGAAAAATTATTATTTAACTTATAAAAAAAGAGAGGGAGAAATAAATTGTTGATAGATTTTAAGTTAATGAAAGATATTATCAAAAATCTGATAATGTCAAATATTTAATATGATAATTATTCTCTTGTCATTATTAATTTTTTTGATTTTCAACTTTGCAGCATTGAAAATGCTATTAACAAGTCAGGGGTTATATAACTTCTCCAAGATGGACGGTTTCAAGAAGTAACTTATTTGAAATTCCATCCTAATTAGAGCATCTCATATATCACACAATAAACATTTATGTCACAATAAATACTCCCAACAAGCCATTAATTTTAGAGTAAAGAGCAAGATTAAAGCTGTAATCCGGAAAATGATTAGATACGAGCCGTAGTTTGAAAGCTATCGGCGCATTTAGCGGCTCATGCTGCGACGTAAAGGTAATAGGAACGAATTTCTGAGCACCTACGTTCAATTAAGCTACCCCGACAAGCCATTGACAAAACACCGCTCATACCGAACCAAAAGCAACAGGAATCAATTTCTTTTATCCACTGCTTTTCTGCCACGTCGCCCCCAACGTTGTTTCGTGCACTGAACTACCTTTCTATTTTTGAAACCGCGGCCGCGCACACAATCAAAGGGGAGCAAACCCCAATTATTAGAATAAACAAATAAATATTTTCATAATATTTCTTAAAATGTGCAGTAATTATTAAATATATGTTTATACTTCTCAACCTTTGCTCATTATAACAACTGAGAGAAATAACTAAAAAATCCACATTACATAAATTATACTGTAAATTGAATCCACACTACATACATGAATGTTAAGATTATACGTTATTAAATAATTATTTGTACACTACATTATTAGTCATGTTCGATCCCGAATCGTCATCAGCACAAACTAATATCTTCAACCCCTTTCGATGGGTGACACGCGACATGACAACATATAACTGACCATGACTGAACACGAGATTTTTCAGATAAAGGGCGACCTTCGAAAGCGATTGACCCTAACTCTTATTTATCGGCATTGCATATGAAATCATGATTGGAAATTGCTTTCGCTAAAACTTTAAAGGTATCATAACGTCGGAAGGCGTTAGACTCATTCGGGGAAGCAACACCTTTTCGCCCGTCTTTGCACCGGTTAAAATTTTGTATTCAAAATAACTAAATAAATGAATGAAAAATAAATTAAATTAATAAACATGAATGAACCTTGAACTTATAATTTTAAATTTATACATTACCAAATATATTGCAGAAATTGATTTTCGTTCTTAAAAAAAAAAACAATATAATAATCTAACTCGCTAGGTTATTATCTATATATAGAAAACAAATACAACAACCAAATAAATGAAAATAGTTACGTTGATTTAATACTAACGTATATAGATTTTGAAATAAACTTTAAATCTATAGATTACCTTATGTAGTTTTTTATTACAACTAAATCATATCGATAACTCATTGAATATTAATATATTTGATAAAAATAATTTTATTAATAATTATATATAAGTATGTATTCAATTTAATAAATATTTAATCACCTAATTAAAACTACAATTCATTCAATAATAACATATGAATATCCTATAAATTACATATATAAAATATATATGTGATGTAGTAAATATTTACTCACCTACTTAAATTTAAACAATTACAACTAAAAACCAAATTTAAATGTCATTGAATAATAACATAGTTTAAGGAAAATAATCAGAAGAATATCGTAATAAATCTCTAAAATCACAAACAATCCGAAATAAATTTATTATTATTAAAATCAGAAAAATAAGTTATATTAATATACAATAACAAAGGATGAGATTAAGAAAAATCAAATGTATACTACACCATATATAGTATTAAACACATACGATGAAACATCTTATATCATAATAGATAATAGATAATCAAATCTAAAAATAAAATTAAATTAATCTACGTGCAATGGAATTCAAAATTAAATATTGAAATATATAAATTAACGGATAGTTAATTTAATAATATATATACATATATACACATATACATACATGCTCTCTTTATATGCATAAAAATGAATGAATTTATTATTCTAATACCTTATTTCAATTCCAAATTATATAGAAAAAAATCATAAGAAATATACAAAATTATTATTCTAATATCTTATATCAATTCAGAATTAATAAATTATATATATACTACACATACACATACCTTTCGAAATTAAAAATTAAAATTTATACATTAACGCATAATTATTTTAATTTAAATTCGACTATTAAATTTTATTTAAAAACATCATAATATAATTTTAAAATTCCTATAAATTTAAAATAATTAAAATTAATTTATAAATAAATTTTATGGGCTTTAATTAATAATTCAAAATATTTTAGATGATTAAATCTAAACCAAGCAATAATCTATAATTTGAGTCCAAATTCAATTCACATAATCCCAATCTTCTGATATTATAGTACAATTAAACTAACATAACATTATAGTAAGATATTATTCTAATATCCTTTTTCAGTTCAAAATTAATAAATTATATACATAAATACACATATACATACATGCTCTCTTTATATGCATAAAAATAAATAAATTTATTATTATAATACCTTATTTCAATTCAAAATTATATTAAAAATCATAAAAAAAAATATCCAAAATTATTATTCTAATATCTTATATCAACTCAGAATTAATAAATTATATATATACTACACATACACATACCTTTCGAAATTAAAATTTGAAATATATACATTAATGCATAATTATTTTAATTTAAATTCGACCATTAGAATTTATTTAAAAACATCATAATATAATTTTAAAATTCCTATAAATTTAAAATAATTAAAATTAATTTAGAAGTATTTTTTTGGCTTGAATTAATAATTAAGCCCATTTAAATAATCAAATACAACCCAAAAGAATATTTAATTTGAGTCCAAATAAATTCCCAGAAGCCCAATATTATGAGTCAATTAGAATTCGGGTAAGCCCAATATCTAAGTCGGATCCGATCCCATAAACCAACTTACAAAACATCGGACGGTCACGATTTAACACATTGAATCTAAGGGCCATGATCAGACCCGTGCAATTAACCCAATGTATATAAACCCCTAACCCTAAAAAATCGGCCCCCACCCTCATTTCGTCCATAACCTAACCCTACCCCAGAAACCCCCTCCCGCTCCTCTGCAAAAATGCTTTGCGCTTGTCTCCGCCGCTCATCCCACCTCTCCCCCTCTCTCCGTCGTTCATACCAGACACAATCTCCCTAAAATCATTCGACCATCTTAACGCCTCCATAATTTTGTTTTTTATATCTCGTTGATTTGAAATCAATCTTACCGATACACTTTGATTTTCATGAAAAAATGGTAACATACCACAAACCCTTCAGATCTATGAACGCCGAAAACAAATCGTGCCAGATTTAAAATTCGCAGCATTCAGTTCAGGTACAAGTTCTTCAACCTATTTTAATATTAAAAATATAATTTACTAATTAATTTTCACCGATTCTCAACAATATCAGTCTGTTCTTATTAAAATCTTGAAACTAATTTTTGATATGAGTCAAAATCATTCTACCGTGTTAGATCTATTTAGAAAATGTATAGATTTGATTCAAAATAATTCTATCGTGTTAGATCTATTCAAAATATGTAAAGATCTGTTTCAAAAGCAGTCTGCTGTGTTAGATCAATTAAAGAATGTGTCGATCTATTTCAAAATCATACTATATTTTAGATATATTAAAAAAGTATATCGATCCGGTTCAAAATCAGTCTATTGTGTTAGATCCATTCAAAAAATATTTTTTTTATGTATTCTAATGTTCATCTCTCTGTTTATTTTGAAACTCGTTTCGCTCGAGGATCTATTTATGCAAGATGGGTTGCTGACGATGGATCTAGTCGAAGACTTTAATCTTAAAGCACGGGCCGAAAAAAGTTAGAGAATGTTGCAGATGGATTTCAATCTTAAACAGGTAAATCCTTTTTTGATATACAAATTAAATAAAGTCTAATTTCATTTACATGCATACTTATATAAGAAAGTCCTGATTTGATATACAAATTAAATAAATCAAATGACGCGTGCAAATTTCTACTGCCAATTATTATTTTTTTAAATTATTTATTTTTAGATTTAAAAAGAGAATAAATAAATCGTCAGGTTCATGCATGTACAATTATCTCAAGGGTTTGGTTTACTTTGATCTATTGTTTCTGATTCAAGATTTTTATACTAATAGGCAATAATTATATGTTACCTCCTTGCATATTTAATATTTAATCAATTGTTATTATTTGGTAATCTTTCTGTATGTTGTTTGATCTACATTGAAAGATTCGAATATGTTATCACTGAATGATTAATCTATGAGGCATATTGAAATGTGGTTTGTTTTAAAAAATAATATTTCTGATAAATCTTTTTGTGTTTTAAAATATAAATATTTTCATTATGCTTTTAGTATGTTAATGTGTTCACATTTTGCTATGAGTATGTTAACAATTTGTAACTGATTCTCTTTTTATTTACTTTAGTTAGTTGAATGTTTAATGTTGTATCATTTCTATATTTTGTTTGGAGTTTTTTTCAAAAATTAACTTTGAACATAATACAATTCTTACTTTTATGTTAAGATTTTTTTAAAAAAATATGTCTAAGTTTATCGGCTGAAAACTTGACATGACCTATCGTAGTATGATAATGACTTTGAATAGAGTACAGGGTCTAAGTAGGTGTAACAATGCCACGAATGAAGACATATCTTTTAAAAATAATAACAATTGAAAAAATGATATTTCTTATAAATCTTCTTATGTTTTGAAGTACAAATATTTACATTCTGCTTCTAGTATGTTAGTGTGTTCACTTTTTGATATGAGTATGTTAACAATTTGTAATTCATTTTCTTCTTATTTACTTTAGTTAGTTGCATGTTTAATGTTGTATGATTTCTATTGTTTGGGTTTTTTTTTTCTTTAATGATTCACTGTTTGTACAATCTTATGAGATGAATGTTTCTTGATTTATGTGGAGTGTGTTCTGTTATAGAATTATGCATGATGTTTGATCTACATGGTAGGAATTGATTATGATATCACTGATAGATTAATCTATGAGGCAGGTTGAAATGTGGTTTATTTTTATAAAACAATCTATTTAATAAAACTATTTATGTTTGAAAACATAAATATTTTCATTCTGCTTTAAGTATGTTTACAAATTAATATTTTGCTCTTAGTATGTTATTTTCAAAATTGTAATGTTCTTGGCTTTTATTTACTTAAGTTAGTTCATGTACATGTTTTCCTTTAACATGCAAAATGCTACTCCGGAAAGGAATGGAGCAAGCAAGCAAGATAATTCAATAGAGTACTAACAGCCGAAAAAAGATAAGTACACAATTTAACTCTGCACATAATACAATTCATACTTTTATAACTGGAGGTTTTTTAAAAGATATGTCGAAACTTATCGGCTGAAAACTTGACATGACCTATCGTAGTATGATAATGTCTCTAAATGGAGCCCAGGGTCTAAGTAGGTGTAACAATGCCACGAATGAAGACATATATTTTAAGAAACTAATAATTAAACAAAATACTTTTGAGTATTCTGATATATATTTATAATGCAGTATTTATTTGTATATGTTGAATCTAAAACTTATTGCAATAATATTTCAGGTTAAGAAACATAGTACTCTGGATAACAAAAACAGTATGAAAAAAGATAAGTACCACAATGTCATCCTTACATTATACAAATATAATCTATATTTAATAAAGTACAACTAAATACTAATTGTGTATTACTGTATTACAAGTTGTAGATAACTGGCAAAGACACACATCTCGAAAAAAATAACTCATAGGACTGCAATTCAACAGGTAAAAAATAATTCAAGCACATGATTCCTTTTAAATTGTGAAATAAAACCTGATGGGCCAGGAATAGGTCAGACCTGGTGCGGGTAGACCTGATCTGGCAAATTGATAGGAGAACGTGGTTAGACCAGGAATGACCTGTAACTTTAATCAGGTCTTCCTCGCAAGTCAAGACCTGATTTCTCCCTTGGAAAAGATAATGATGGGTTGACTCCCGGAGGAAACGCCTAAGAATCCTCAGAAGATCGGCTCGAGAAGAGTCAGGACTACAGGTCTGGTCCGAAGTAGCCAAGAAGAGGCATGATCAGGCTGGCCTTGAAGGAAGAGCCGATTAGACTCCCTTAGTCTGAGTTGGCTAAAGTAACCAAAGGTTTGAGAACTTTCCTGGCCTGACAAGAATGACCTGGAAGATGACCTCTGGAAAGTAAAGCTGAGGTAGAATTGGTACTAGAGCTGTTGACAGAAAAGGAGAATAGGATCAGGACAGACCTGACTTTTTGAACTCCGCCAAGGAGACAAGTGGGACCACTTGTCAGAATTGGTTGCATAACGATCCTTGATTCGCGGCATATGCCCCTGAGATCTCGGCTGGGGTCCCCACTAGGAGAAACTATAAATATCTCAGCCCCAAGGCTGAGAAGGGTATGTCATTTTCTTGAACTTTCCTTCATATTTTCTGGAAAACACCTCAAACGCTTACTGACTTAAGCATTGGAGAGGTTTCCACCGGAAAACCCCCAGTGGTCCTTTCTAACTTGTGTTTGCGTGCAGATCAGATCAGGTGGGTGTGCAAAGTTCCAGGCGTTGTTCTTGACGCTGGTCATATTTTGGGTCGAAACAAAACTTAATAACATGAAAATACAATATTAATTTGTGTAGTTTCATTAGTGCAGATTTAAAAGAATTTCAGGAAAACAAGTACGACAGGTTCTTACTGATAAAGTTTAAAACATAATTAAAAAAAAGTATTACCTGCCACTGTGTTGTCTGTTTGTGCTCTTTTTTGTATGATATCGGTCTTCCTCATCATATTGTTTACTCCTAATGCGCAGGTGCAATTTTGGATTATCCGTTCTATGAATTGTATTCAGATGTTCAGTTATGTATGTATGCGTGTTTGTTCTTTTAAGAATTGTAAACCCTATTTAACTGAACTGCTAAGCGGTCCTAAATTTATAATGTTAGGATTAATTATAGATAATATTATAGGCACACGGAGAGATATTTAAAACAAATCTTTTGCAAATCGGCAAGATACGAATAATAGTTTTATATTTAATAGTTAAAAGATAATCATATTACTTATCTTCTAAATAGAACTTTCAGTTATCAGGATTCTTAAAAACAGAGAGTGTTGAAACTTTAAAGTACAGCAGAATTATTGTTTAATTAATCAAGTCTGGAAATATTTACTAAATGATTAACGAATGTTTTAATTAAGGTTTTTCCAAAATTGAAATTAAAAACACAATATTTAAAAAAAACATAATCTTAAATCATTAAAATAAACAGAATCTAAAAAAATTAAAAAAAGATGGGAAACTGAAGATTCTTGGAATAAACAGAGTATAAAATATGTTAAAAAAAGAATTTATAAAGATAAAATAAACAAAATTTAAAAATAGAAAAATAATACATGCTGAAATTGAAAAATATCGAAATAAACAGAATCTAAAATCTGTTAAAAAACCAGAATCTATAAACATAAAATAAACAGAATTTTTAAAATAGAAAAATAATACATGCTGAAATTAGAAAATAGATCATACTAATAATACGAAGAAAAAAAAAAACCCTGCAATTACAGAACAATTATATTATTACCTTTATAGACCTTTGCACGACACATTTGCAAAATCATCACCAGCGGTTCCACGGATATACCACTTTCGAAAGCCAATATTTGATTAACTATTCGCCCCAAAAAGTACAACTTAGGCGACAACCACTATAATACCAAACAATATCAAAAGATAATTACTAACACCTATATTTCTAATTATATATAAAACAAACTAATCAAATAACTGTATAATATAATAAATTATATGCTAAATCATATCTTTTAAAATTACCTTATGTCTTCGAGAATAATCTCAATCAATCTTGATCGACGTCCCCCCATCAATTCTTTCTCCTGCGGGTTACGAATTTCCGCCGCCTTTCCAATTACATCTACAATAAGAAATTTAACTAAATTAGTTAAAAAAAACGACCTAATTTGTGTATATTTGTTATTATTCAAAAATATTAAGAAACTAACCGAACAACATTGTCTCGTCAACTTTGTTGACGCCAGTCAGTGTTGAAAAAGGTCAAAAATCAAACATGAAATTGGGGAAAGAATCCTCTTTCACGTCGACTAAGATTGTTTTCGCGTGAAAATTAATTTTGGATTTGGACATCGTGGTGCGGAACTTGCCGGTGTTGTTCTCTACATAATAGATTCTAATCGCATAAACACAACCTTCGACTATTCGATTTTCGACTAATTTAACATTAATCTTTTTTATAACCCCAGTAATGCGTCCTCTCTATTTTAAATTAATTAGATACAATTTATTCAATTCAACACATTAATTAACTAATAATGAGTAGGCGACACGAACCTATAAAAATCTCATTATAAAAACGTCAATTAATTACCTCAGAATCATAGAAAATGATTTTCATGGAAGTTTTTTGATCCTTGTCGTCGAATCCGGATCTCGCAAAAAATGTAACGACCCTAAGCTTTAGTGCCTTCTTATTTGTACGGTCGATATCTTTCGTTAGTCCAAATAGTGGAGGCATTGTCCCAAAAACCCTTGTCGTCCAGTTTTTGAAAATAGAGAGAAAACAAAGACACATTCAGAAAAGAAAAATAAATTTGAATTTTGCAAATAATAGGACCCTGTATTTATAGGGTGACGATGTGTGAAACCGAAATCTTGTATATTTAGAATTCAGCGTAACAAATAAAAAAAAAAGATCAGATTCGTTTCCCTTATAGACGATAAATCAGTTTTTTATATTTTTGTAGTTTTTTGACGTGGTTTTTAGAATTAAAAAAATGTATGCAATTTGATGATATCTGATATTCAAATAATAAATCGTCACCCTATGAATAAATATTTTTTCAATAAGAAAATATTCTCAATAGAAAATTTTTTTTTTCACATAATAAATCGTCACATTATGTTCAGTATTAGAAAATATCTAGATCTGATTCGTTTCCCATACTTAGAGACGATAAATCTATTTTTTATATTTTTGTTGATTTTTTGACGTGGTTTTTGGAATTAAAAAACTGTATGTAATCTGATATCTTTGGTTGCCTAATCTACTGAGATTGTATTTAATTTTTCTTTTGTTGATTTTTGTAAGTGGTTTGTGGAATTAAACGTCTTTAGTTGGGCTAAAAAACGTCTTTAGTTAGGCTAAAAAAATATGCAATCTGATATTTATATAAAAAAAAAATATGGTATTATCATTAGTTGCCTAATCTACCGCAATTGTTTGAATATGTGAATTTCGATTTTATTTTGTTGCTTAAAGATGCCTTTTTTAACGTTTTTTATAGGTACTGCTGAAAATTTGATTTAATGTATTTACCTTTTTTAGGATTCATGTAATTATTATTATTTTATTTTTTTGTAGATTTTTGTAAGTGGTTTTTGGAATTAAAAAAATCAAATTTTAATTTAACGTCTTCAGTAAAAATTTGATTTAATGTATTTACCTTTTTTAGCATTCTAATTCTGCAAGAGAATCAGATTGAATCAACTACCTATTTTTTCAAAGATTATGCACGTGAATGATTCCCGATTAATGCCAAATTCGGTATTTTTGAGCCTATAATTTAATTTATCTTCTTGCTTTGTCTTTTTTATTCTTCATTATTTGGGGTCTGTAACTAATTTTATTTTTATGTTTCTTTTGTTATATTTGCTTTTATATGTTATTTTAATTGAAAATCATATATATATATATATATATATATATCCCCTATATATTAATGCAAAATACTCCTATCCTATTTGTCTGCTTCCCATGGTTTGTTAGTTTTGGTAAAAAAATCTGGTGCTTTGGTGTCACCGAACCTAATATCTACCTAATTTAATATTTTTCTTTTATATGTTTTTACCTAATTTAATATTTTTCCATCATTATATTTTTCCTAAATTAATAATTTTCTTTTACTATATATTTCCTAATACAATATTTTCTTTATCATATTTTGTCTAAGTAAATATCTTACTTTTATGATACTAATATAAAAGAAAATTCATATTTAATTATAAAGAAATCTATATAAGTTGAATTAATTTTTATAATAAAAGTTGAAATAATTTTTTTTTAGAATTCTAAATATTCTATTTAAGAAAAATACGAGTTATGCAAGATTTTTACAAAAGGAAAATAAAGTATAAAACATATAAATTCAAATTAGGATATCTAATCCTAATATAATGCATTGAGAATAACATTAAAATTTTATATGAAAAGCCAAAAAAACAAAAAACAAAAAACAAAAAAGACATACAACAACAACAACAAAAACTAATAATAACAAATTGTTACACCTAGAAAAATAAATATTAAATATATTCTAAATCAGCTTATCTAATTCTAATGAAATGCATTGATAAACATAACAAATTAATGTCCTGCGCGAAAACAAAAAAGAAAAAAGGAAACAAAAAATAATAATAAAATAATATCACATATACTACAAGATAGATATACGACGTTTTTTAATAAAATTATCAATGTCTTATAAAATTTAATTTTTTATATCGCATATTCACATGCGACACGTGGGTGTTGTATATCTTACATTTTTACAAACTCAATTTATTAAGGATTTCCTTGCAAGTATAGGGTATTTTACTATGTCTTACAACTAATTCCATGACCCCTGGTAAAAATAATTAAAAATTACTAATTGTGAAAACCAGTCTTACTATAATTATAATAAATAATGCTCCGATCTATGTGTAAAAATCAATTATTGTGAAAAATAATCTTTGTGTAAATATAAAATAATGTTACGATTTGTGTGTAATATCTTCAATGATATTTTCTTAGTATTTTTAATGAGTGTTACTTTTTTTCAAATCCCGCATAATATTCGAGTGTTGAATTAGTATAAGTATATAACTAAATATGAGTAATAAATCTATATCTATATATATATATATATTAAAGGAGAGGTTTGGAGAGAGAAAAAAAGATGAGTAGGAAAGAAAATAAATGCCACGTAAATGCCATGTAGGAATATTATTTTTCTTTTAGTTATTTAGGAAATTTCTTAACATAATTATAATAGATGCTTTATTTAATATTATTATGATTTGATTTTTTTTTTTAATTAAAAAGCCACCTTGGATTAGTTTCCTCTTCTAATTATGTAGGAATCTTCTTAACATAATTAGAATAGATACTCTAATTAATATTAAAATAATAAGAATTAATATTATATATATATACATATAATATATATATATATATATATAATCACTTTTATGTTATTTTGATTTTCATTTTGAGTTGTTTTTTAACTTTTATTTTTGTTTTTTTTTTCATTTCGAATCCAACAATATCAAATTCGTCACGTTTTCTCAAAAATTATTTGATCACTTTATTTAATTAAATTATACAAAGATTCAAAATATAATATTATTTGATATTACTTTTATTGGCTATCAACATGTTGTTTATAAAATATTATTACGATTCAACACTTTTTTATTTGAATCGTTCTCATAAAATAATGTATTTTGTTAATATCTCAGAAACCGCGTAAACAATACAAGTGCAAACCCAACACTAAGTGGAATGAATACTATGACATCAACAACAATAGATTTGGAAAAAGATCAACTAATTCGAAAATAAAAAAAGGGAAGACTGCATCTGAAAGCAAATGTTGCTAAACACAGTAATTTTGAAAGCATTCATGTTATACTTAATTTCAATTGAAATTCAAAATTAAATTTATTCTGTTAGGTATGAATTTATATTTTACATACTAACCCCTTCAAGATCATTTTAATATTTATATTTTATTAATACTTTGCACTATCATTTGCTCATTGTGCTGAGAAAAAAATTGTCTTCAAATGAAATTGTAGACCTACAATCCATGCTAGACAGTGAAAAAAAAAACATGTAAGAGAAAAAAAAAGTCACATAGGATTATTTTTCTTTTATTTAAATTGTATAGGAATTTACTTAATATAATTAGGATAAATACCCTAATTAATATTAAAAATAACAAGATCATACACACACACACACACACACACACACACACAAATATATATATATATATATATATATATATATATATAT
>BMAC01000465.1:211549-235164 GCA_014905375.1 Phtheirospermum japonicum
TTTTAATCTTTTATCTCTTGTTTTTCTATATATTTTATCTTTCTTTTTATCTTTCTCTTTATCGTTTGTTTCTTATTAGTTTCATTCTTTTTTCTTTCTCTTTATCTCTTGTTTTTCTATATTTTTTTATCTTTCTTTTTATTTTCCTCTTTCTCATTTGTTTCTTTTCAGTATTCTTTTTTTTCTTCTTTTTATCCACTAATTTATATATTTTTTATCCTTCATTTTCATTTCCTTTTATTTTCCTCTTTCTCATTAAATAAATTTAAAAGCAAAAATATATAATTAAAAATATCACCACTCTCTCTTTCTTTTTATTTTTCTCTTTCTCGTTATTTACCTTAAAAAACAACAATATAAAACAAAAAAGTATCACTCATTTCACTCTTTTTTCCTCACCTTTTCTTTTTTTCTTTCCATATTCTCACAAATTAATGGTACCAACTTAAAAGTAAAAACATATCTTTCTTATTTTATTTCACCCTCTCTAGTTCCTATTTTTTTTGCCTTCTTATTTTTTATTTCACGTTCTCTCTAATTTATCGTAACACTAAAAATGTTAAAAAAAATATTATTTTTTCCTTAATATAACACGAATCGAATCTCGCAATTTCATCAAATTATTTTATCTTTTAATACGCGGCCTCCCCAAACTAACAATTTTGGATCCGCACCTGATGTAAAGTATTTATAATAAACAGAAAGAAAGAAAGAATCGTTACATACATTATCAATTAGAAAAAAAAAAGTGCACTAGAAGTACTAAAAAGTTGATATAAATACTACTTAGTATTTTAAATCGAAGATTCATGCTGATGGCCGGAGTTATAGTTAGGACAGACAATTCAATAAATAAGATTGAGATCCTCTTACAAAATTAATTCACCAACTTATGTTATTTCCTAATTTCGTCCAATAATTTTTGGGGTTGCGATTAGGACATTAACTTCAAGTTTTTGGCAAATTTAGTCAACTTCACTTGCTGATATGATTTGTTTTATTCATTATTTTATCTTTTAAATCATCCGTCCAACGTTATTATTTGGCAATTTTTTGAGTTTATGCGGAGAAATTGGACTAAAATTACCAAGAACTTAAAGGTTAATTACCTAAATTGCAATCCCAAAAAAGTATCGGATGAAAGTGACTAATTTTACATTTAACCTAAAAAATCCTATTATGATCCAGCTTTTAACGTTGATTTAGGCTCAAGGTGCACAAATGATTAACGCTAATTATGGGCATCATCCTCAGATATTGACTTGTGTTGCAGAACACCAAACTTATTTAAGAAGTAGACTTTGTCCGAAATGGGCTTTGCCAACCACCAGATCTTAATGAAACCGCAACACCAAATAACTATATCGCATGTGCATTAAATGCTGTATTTTCCAAATTTATTTATAACATGAAATCCAAATCTCACTATTGTATTTTCACATTTAGGTGAAATATCAATCAACACTAATAAAATAGAGACAAGCTTATAAGTGACAAATTCAATTAAGAGGTGCAAATGTATTTTGAACTTTAGATTCAAAATACAATTTTGATGTTTTTTTTTTTTCATCACTTTAAGTTAACAACATTTTTTTTTATGTTCAATACACTGTGATGCAGTAAACCAAACTACAATAATTGACTCAGATTTGTCCATAAATTAATATTAGCGCGTTATTTCCCCATAACTTTTTCACAAACATTAAATTCCGTAGTTTGCTAACTACCCCGGATTATCAAGCCAAATCATTTCGGGAGAAATCTCGACAAATGTGAATTGAGTTAAATCTAGCTAGTTAAAAATAAAAATAAATAAAAGATACCACAAATAAAACCTAAAAAGGAAATCAAGTTTAAGCGTTATACATAAATATTTAATATTTATAAGACATTATGAGTTCGAATTAAACTCAAATATTTAATTTTATATTTGCATATTAAAAAGATGAAAATATCCAATCAAAAATAAAAGATCCATAACTCCAATCATTTGCAGAGTAAACCTTATACCACCTTAGGAATTAATCTTATGCGTGTGAAATCAATGCATCTAACCAACTGTACAATCTGCATGTACAAGAGTTGAAAAAGAGGCCACTCCCATTTTACCATATATCTTGTTTGGTTCAAAAATTGCAATATAAATATACCTACATTTCCATGCCTTAACCACTCACCACCATACCCACAGCCATTACTTCAAATCCCTGAGTACAGTACAAACTACATTCGGGGACAAAATGGGAATTGGGGTTAAGAGATGGATATTTGTTGTGGCCTTAGCTATGGCTATGAATATCCACAATGTGGTTGTTGCGGAGCCCCAGGTTCCATGCTACTTTATATTTGGTGACTCTTTGGTTGACAATGGCAATAACAACAACATTCAATCCTTGGCCAAGGCTAACTACTTGCCTTACGGGATCGATTTCCAGGGCGGGCCCACCGGGAGGTTCTCCAATGGTAAAACCACCGTTGACGTCATCGGTAAGCTCTTTCTAATCGTAAAAACTTCTGTTATTTTTTTTTATGAAAAACTAATTTATTATAGTAAAAACGAAAACCCTCTTTATCTAGTCGAATAAATGTGTTCTAATTAATCGGGCGTAATTACCAAGCAAAATCAGAATCTAAATTAACTATATATAATCGACTTGTATTTGCTATTCACAGCTGAGCTACTAGGGTTCGAAGATAACATTCCGCCGTACGCCGCCGCTCGCGGCCAACAAATACTAAAAGGAGTGAACTACGCATCTGCGGCGGCCGGAATCAGACAAGAAACTGGCCAGCAATTGGTATCGAATTTCTTGAAATTTCCGAAAATTAATCAACATACTCCTCCGTCTTAATAAGTGTCGTTTTAGAGTTTTTTTTTCAAAATTAAGGAACATAATATTTGACCATCATATCCTCAATCAATTAATACTATTCTCATTTAATTACTTCATTTTTTTTATTTAGTTATTCTATTACCATAAACTTATATATACTTCTTAAAATAAGTGGGGATAAAAATGAAATAAAGTGGTAAAAAATTCTAAAACGACATTTAATTTGTAATAAAATTGAATTTATAAAACGACACTTATTTTAAAACTGAGAGAGTATTAATTAAGGGGTTTGACATATTTAATTTCTTTCTTGATTAAGAACTTTATCCTTGAATAAAAAAGACTTTTAAAAGAAATATCACGTCGGCGAAATTGGTGTCAATATAGGGTGGCCGAATAGATTTCACGGGACAAGTGAACAACTACAGGAATACCGTCGAACAGGTGGTGGGCATACTTGGGGACCAAGACTCGGCGGCGAGTTATCTGAGCAAATGCATTTACTCAGTTGGCGTTGGCAGCAATGACTATCTTAACAACTACTTCATGCCTCTTTACTACTCGTCTAGCCGGCGATATTCGCCGGAGCAATACGCCGATGTTCTCATTCAGCAATATACCGAGCAATTGAGGGTGGGTTTTTTTGGAGGATCCGGTTCTTTTTCAATTTTCATCGGCATATATATTAAAATTATTTTGGGATAATTGCAAGGAAACCCCTAATGTTTGGGATAACTACAAAAAAGGCCCAGCAAGGGTTTCGAATTTACACAATTTGCTCGTATATCATTAATTTATTTATTTTTATATTGTAAAGAACCCAAAATTTTCATAATTTTTAGTGAATTTTATTTGATCCCTTTTATATTTTGGGCTTTATCTTTGGGCTTTATGCAGACGTTGTACAATTACGGAGCTAGAAAGCTTGCCTTGGTTGGAGTGGGCCAAATCGGGTGCAGCCCAAATGCATTAGCCCAGAACAGTGCTGATGGATCAACATGTGTGAAAAGAATAAATGACGCGAATCAGATATTCAACAACAAATTGAAGGCATTGGTTGATGATTTCAACAAAAACACTCAAGATGCCAAATTCATCTACATTGATGCATATGGAATTTTCCAGGATTTAATTGACAATCCTTCAGCTTTTGGTAATCATACTCACAACCCTCGATTTAGGAAGTGTCTACAATCACTAGAATAATAATTAAGTTAATTTCTATCCTTTTTACATAAAACTTTTTATGGATAATAATAAAATTTGCCACTATTTATAATTTGTATCAACGAACGGAACCAATTCTTGATTCTCAACTACTTTCAGTTTCAGTTATAATAAATAATTTCTTCTAAAATAAGATTGGTTTTATTTTCTTGGTTTTAGGTTTGAAGGTGACAAATGCAGGATGTTGCGGTGTGGGGAGGAACAATGGACAAATAACATGTCTTCCTCTGCAAACTCCATGTCAAAATAGAGACGAACATTTGTTTTGGGACGCATTTCATCCTTCAGAAGCTGCAAATATTATTGTCGGAAAAAGAGCTTATAGTGCCCAAAAGCCATCGGATGCATATCCCTTTGATATAAGCCGTTTGGCTCAGCTCTAAGAGGGTGTTTGACAAACCTTATACGATTTTTCGAAATATTCTCACAAGACAAGGTTAATGTGGCGTGAAGGAAAAACAACCGCAGCTGTATTTTAGTTATGTTATTTCTGAACCTATGTATTTTTTTTTTATATTTATTTTTCAATTACCAGAAATATTTTAGTGTATTTGAATTATTTTTCTTGTTGCATAAATGTACCTTCATGAGTTAAACTAAACAGCACTTGGGGAGTCATTTGAATTGCATGAACAATTGTGTTTTATTTTGCATTGGAGAAAAGCCCAAACAAAAACGTCGAAGATTTGGGCCTTGATGGTTATCCAATGGGCCCATTTATTTGACTAACAACATTAATCTTGCCTATAGAATATTTACTTGTAATCACACAAGAAATCATGAGATTGCATTTGCATGCCTCTCCCTTCTGTTGGGATGTTCGTTCTTTTTTTGATCCCTATTAAACTTGAAGCTTTGTTTATGGAAATAATATAACAAGTTACTTGTTTTCTCAAGAAAGAAAAAGACTGCAAAACAATTTAGTAAAATTCTATAATTTTGTAATTACGAAATTAATTTATATTATGTGCTCGAGTGCATGGTGCGTGATAAATATTCAAGTTAAGATATATGAAATAAATCTATTATTTTCATATTTTGGGCTAGTTGATCGGTTTGTGTTCAATATTATTATTATTATTATTATTATTATTATAGGCTTCGTACAATAGCCATTACATAAAACCAACTCCATTGACTTGGGCATTTACACAGAAAAACATTAATTGATCGTTGAATGAAACTTTTCTTTCTCCAACTTTTGGCCGAATTTTGGCATAGGATGTTAGGTCGCCCATAAATCCCCTATATTCCCATTAATATTAATGTAAATGCTAGAGAATATAATTAATTTATGTAAATCCTTCTATATATATATGTGTGTGTATGTATATATAGCTTTTGCTACTCCATACACGCACACATACGGTCTTATAAAGCTCATCCAATTTTTCAATTTTTTTCAGATGCAGGTTCCAAATTTTGCAAAGTCAGTTATTCTTTCAACATTATGTGTTACAATAATTATGGTAATTGAGGGCAAACCACAAGTGCCTTGTTTGTTTTTCATGGGCGATTCTCTGACTGATAATGGCAACAACAATCTTCTAATTACATTGGCTAAGGCTAATTATTTACCTTATGGGATTGATTATCCTGACGGTCCATCCGGCAGATTTAGCAACGGTCGGCTTTTGTCTGATTTCCTAGGTTGTTTATTATTATTATTATTATCTACATTTTAAAATTCACCATCAACTTAGGGAACTAACTTGCAAATAGACAATAATTAAGAATCTTCTTCTTCTTCTTCTATAACATCACAAATCTTAAGGGCACATTTGTAATATCAAGAGTATTTTATTGTGATTAATTTTGTGACTGATTTTTAATTTTTTTTATATTAATTAGGATATGTATGTTATTAATTCTTAAATCGAATATAAATCTAATGTTGATCCATGCAGCTGAATATCTTGGTTTTGACAAACCTATTCCACCATTTGCAACTGCATATGGTTCCGAAATTCTCAAAGGTGTAAATTATGGATCGGCAAGTGCTGGGATCCTCGACGACACGTCCAGCATAGCGGTGAATGAATTATTATTATTATTATTATTATTATTATTATTATTATTATTATTATTGATATCGCAAGATTTTATTTTGTACAAATTTTCATCTGATTCATAATACTTGTTTTAATATTGAGCATAATAATTAATAAATTAAAATAAGGGTAAATTTAAAAAAAGAATTATAAAATTACATTAAAAATGTAGAACAACAATTAATGTGAGCTAACTTTTTTTTTTTTTTTGGCTAAAACAGGGGTAGTATATATATTTTATAATAAATAATAGTAAACAATAATAATAAAGTTACGACCCTCTTATATTTTAATTATTTAATTATTGCATATAGATGATTTCATAATGTTTCATATTCTCCCATAGGGTGATCGGATCAGCTTAAACAGACAACTGTTTAATCATGGTATCACAGTGTTCAAAATCGCGCTTTTACTCGGAAACACGAGTCTTACGGGAGACCACCTCAAAAAGTGCTTGTACATTGTTAACATGGGAAGTAACGATTATCTCAATAATTACCTTCGCCCACAATTCTACAAAACTAGCACTTTATATACACCAAATGAGTTCGCAACAATCTTGTCCAAACAATATTCTCAACAACTCAGGGTTAGTATATAATTTTCCAAGTGTACTTCTTGTTTATATAAAATTTGGTTTCATTATTATATAAAATGAATATTTTGATCTTCTAAATTTATTTATAGTTGACTAATATGGGAGTTCTAATTCTTTGTTTTACTTGAACTAGACGTTGTACAGCTATGGAGCCAGAAAAATAGTGGTTCATGAGGTGGGCTTGCTAGGTTGCCTACTTGGGATGCTGACCAAAAGCCCAGATTCTTATGGATCTTCTAATTGCAATGAGCCCATTAACGACGTGGTCCAGTCGTTCAATTACAGGTTGAAGCAACTTATCGACACCCTCAATAGAGACCTACCAGATGCACAATTTATCCTCATAAACACCACCAGCATTTCGCGCCTTGATCCTTCATCTTTAGGTATTTTAACTTATTTGCAAACATGTAATAATAGGGAAAAAAAATCTTGCATCTCAAATTATGATCGTTTTCATAATTTATCGTATAAATTATTTTTTCAAAAAAAAAAAAATCGATATATGAACTATGCGCGATTTACAATTTGTTTCCTAAATCAGAATTTTTGTGGTAAACTGTGAAAAATAATATCATATATGGTAAACTGTGAAAAACACAATAATATTTCAAACATCACCTATAAAATTAATTTTGAAACTCATTTCTTTTCAATTATCTTTTTTTTATATATATAATTTCAGGTATTAAAGTTAGCAATGCTCCATGTTGCGTGGTATCAGAATTTAGTGGACTATGTAAGGCAGGCAAAGATCCATGTAGTAATAGAGATGAGTACACATTTTGGGACAATTATCATCCTTCTGAAATTTTTAATCGCGCCATGGCTGCAAGAGCATACAATGCAGCCTTGTCCACAGATGCTTACCCATTTGATATTCGTCGTCTCGCTCAATTATAATTAAAAATCCATGTCGTATTTTAATTTTAATTCCTTTTCGTAAGAACAACATTAACAGAAGACTATCTCAAACCAGTTCATAAGATTATTGTTTCATGTTCTATATATAGGACATTATGACTAGACTTCCTTAATTAGATAGCATACGATACAAGTGATCCTTAATTGCGTTTTCAGTCTTCTTTAAGCTCCAAGCTTTGCTCCTCATCTATATGCATAACGACGAAAAAAAAAGAAGCATTTTTAACAACAAAATGACAATGCAATATTGAATTAAAAAATTAAATGCCATTATAGATTTAAACAGCAGGATTTAGAATAAAATATTTTGACTAATATAACTTCAAGTGATTACAGTAATTAAGAATGAAGAAAAATCATGTCTTAGTTGTTAGTTGAAACATAGTAAGTTTTTTTAGGATTCAATGAAAAATGTTGAATAAATTATTTATTCTACCAAAGTCATAAAATTAGGTCTTACACTAACTGGAGAAGTGAAACTTGCTCTTGCAGCCCATTGCTCAGAGCAAGCTCGAATCCAGGCACCAAGTTCACGTGCTGCAGGGCTCGCTCTGTTTCAGCTACAAAATTATAAATAATTAAATAAATAAAACATATTGGTACACTTTTGAAGAACTGTATTCCTACCTGGGCTGTAATTATTCAATACATCTAATTTGAAATGAAAAGTATAGTGATTAACCAAACAACTTAATAGTAAAGGCAATGAAAGTGATATTAATTATTATTTTCAAGAGTCATCATCTAGAAATATCAAATTAATATTTTGAAAATTAAATTATTCAAGTGAGTGAGACATATGTATATAAACAAAATACACTGCTCACCCTCTTTCGCATGTACTCAATTTCAGCAAATAGCAACTCATTCTGCGGGACATATATAAAAAGGACCATGTTAATTAATGGATATCATTCATATATAAGCTAAATACATCATTAATAGAACAGAATAATATGCAAAATAATATTAATTACTATTAAATTAGTACCTTCTTGGATCGGATTTTGCTAATTCCTCTTTCAACCCTAAACTCCAAATTCCTGAGCTCCCTCAGTGTTAGTGCCCCTAAAGATTCACCCAGCATGTTCCTGAATAATATAGGATTAATTTGTCATTACATGCTGATTACAAATAAATAAATTAATTAAATAATAAATTAAATTACTTACCCGTTTTGATTCTGCAAATTACTGATTTGTGCACGCAGTTTCGAAGATTCTTGCTGGTAATACTGAAAAATCATAGTTGAAAAGAGTGAATTGCATTTTTAGTAACATTTGAATAACTAATATGAAAATCAACCTTAGATCTGGAAGAAACTTGATTCCAAACTATAAATTTCAAAATTAATATATTAATTTACGCTCCCATTATCTGTACCTGAGTATTGGCTTCAGATATAGATCCATTATTTGAGGGATCTGAGCATGCTTTTTTGTACCTCTCAATTGCTGCTTTAACGCTGCATAATTTCGTTAATCCCGTTTTAAGATATATCAATTTATTCTTCAAAAACTTAAATACACACTTCATTTCAAGTATTTAAAAAAAAAAACCCGAAGGAAATGAAGTAAGAGGTGATGGAACAGTTGAGTGTTTCTTAAGCCAGGTTTTAATCTGTCAACCCAAAATGACATCTGAGATGATTTATTGAAGTAAAAACAGAGAATAAAGGCAAACTCTTTTCATTTAGTTCCAGTATGGTGCTACTTAATATCACCGAGGCACTGATTGCCTGCGCTTTGCCAAGCTGGAAGTAATACTCACGATATGATTGGTCCAAATATATTTCTTTTTACTTACTCAATTTTTTTATTGTGATTTTATAGTTTATGTTAAAAATCAAATAACATAGAAATTTAATTAATATATTTTTAATTATATTATATTCCTTCGACTTACAATAATCTTACTATCATAAATTGTTTTAATTTCTTTAAATAAGAAGAGACAAAATAAAAAAAAGGGTAAAAAAATCTTAACAAATAATTAATTTAAAATAAGACTTCACATTTAACATAGCACTTTCAAACGATAGGACGGGTAGGTCGCAACTAAAAAAACACGCGTTTTTATTGGTTGAGATGATTAAAAACTGATAACTGATAGTTGGTAGATAATAACTAATAGTTGGTAGCTAATTTTAAATTAATATTTGGTAAATTAGTTGATTAAAATTGATGATTGAAGATTAATTTACCAATATAAATATAATTGAAAAATATAAAATATTATACATAAATATGAGAAAAATATAAAAATAAAATTATAATAATTAATAAAGACTTTCAAAAATATTTTTTCAAGAAATAAGACAAATACATGAAAATTAATTAAGAAAATTAAACAATTATAATAATAAATAAAAATTTACTTATGATTAAGAAACGTATTTCTGTAAAATATAAAGTAATGTAATACTTTATAACTAAGATATTTTTTACAATATAAAAGGATAATAAATAATTTTTTCCAATAACGCAGGAGCTTACTAGAAAAAAACTATAATTTGTGATTTTTTTCGAACATGAACTTATTAGGCAGAATAAGCTATTTAGAGCTTATTGATTCTTATCAAACAATTTAAAAGAACTTATTGAAATAAAATAAATTATAAGTATTTTCTGAAAACTCAACGCCTCTAAACCATTAGTCTAAACTTACTAGAATTAAAGAAAAAGAGTAAATTAGACTGATTTGTCATTAAGCATGATGGACAAATGAGAGATTCACAATTGCGGAGACTCATACGGGAGAGAGAGAGAGAGAGAGAGAAACACACTCATACAGGGGAAAAATTGAAATCGAGGAAGAAAAGAAGATGGTCTCAAGGATTCTACGGACCTTGCCAAATTTCCATTTTATGCTTACCTTATTTTAATACTTGGCAAAGAAATCATTATACATGGACTAAATGGGGATTGAAAAAGAGAAACCATGAATGAAAAGAATTAGGAAAGAGGTAAAAAAGAAAGAATTTTAAAATGCACATTGCAAGATGTACTATGTAATTTAATTTATTATTGTATATAACTTGCATATATCATTATATATAACTGATGTATATCATCACAAATAATTGAAATTCTAAATATAAAATTTAAAATCCTAAAATTAAAAAAAATAAACCTAAAACAAAAATCAAACCCTAAAAATAGAAAATTAATTCTAAAATGAAAAACTAGATCCTAAAATTGAATATTAAACTCTAAATCCTAAATTTTTATCATATATCATCACATATAACTGGCACATATCATCACATATATCTAACACATACCATCACATATAACTGATAGAATGATAGATTTTTGTCGGGACCCTAAAATGGAAAATTAGATTAAAAAAATAAAAAAATAAACATTAAAATGAAATATTAAACCCTAAAAATGAAAAACTAAACCATAAAATATAAAACTAAACCCTAAAATGAAAAGGTAAACCATAAACTCTAAATTTTTGTCACATATCATCACGTATAAATACCATATATCATCACGTATAACTGTCATATATCATCACGTAATATAGGAGCATCTAGCAAGGTGCACCTAATAAATTGCTCATGCTGAACTAAAACAAGTCTTAATTAAAATGAAATAGTATTTTATTTTTTGTTTAATTAATTATCGACGGACATCAGATCCGTTAGCATTATTATTTATTTATTTAATAAATTACAGACGGGCGTAAGACTCGTCGGGATTTTTATTTATTTATTTAATTACCGACAGGCGTAAGATCCGTCGGCATTCTTATTTATTTATTTACTTATTTTATTGCCGACGGGCGTAAGATCCGTCGGCATTCCGTTATTTATTTATTTAATTACCGACAGGCATAAAATCTATTGGTAATCTAAAAAAACTTAGGAATACCGACGACAGCTTACCGGCAGCAGTGTCCGTCGAAAAGCCGTCGGCATGCCGACGGGCTAAGACATCCACCGGCAATTGGAATTACAAAGGATTCGCCGACAGCCGTTATCCGTCGGTAAGTGATTTACCTTACCGACGAATATGGTCGTCGGCAAATCCGGTATTTTTGTAGTTGTCAGTAAATTAAATTAAAAAATATATATATGTATGGAGTGTGCAAACCCGCCCCCAGGCCCAACACCCATTAATCACAAATTAATCCTCCCATACTTCGTTGGAGGAATCGAACACGCAACCACTCGCACTCCAAGCCTACCCATTATCGACTAGGCTAACTCGATTTCTCGTAAATATTTGATATTATAATATATATATACATACTTATGTTATATATATAATAAACTATATAATTATATTATACATATATATTATATATATTATATTAAAATTTTAAATATATATAAATATATGTTATATATATATATATATATATATATATATATATATATATATATAATACAATTTAAATATAATTATAATATAATATATAAATATATTTATATATAATATAAATATCATATACATATGTGTGTGTTATATGTATTATATTATTTATTATAATTAAAAATATTATACATTATATTATATATATATACATATATATATATTATAATTATAATTATGTGTATATATATATATATATATTTAATAATAATATTTAATATTTAATAATATATAGATTACTAAATAATAATTCATATTAATAAAATAATAATATATATTAATAAAAAATCATAAATAATAAATAGAATAAATAAGAATTAAAATTTTAATTTACTGACGTAGTAATTTTCGTCTGTAATTAAAAAATAATTAAAAAAATAAAAGTGGGGTTACCGATAGATATGTCCGTCGGTAATAAATAAAATTAAAAAAAACTATAAAAAATAAATTAGTTAAATAAATATTAAAAAAATAAATTTACCGACGGTCATTTTTGTTGGTAAATAAAAAGATTTTAAAAAATTACTGACGGACAAATCTACTGACGGGCTAAGTCCGTCGGCACGCCGTCTGTAATTTTAGCCATCGGGAAAGCCGTCAGTACTACCAGACTTTTACCGACGGATGCTACCCGTCGGTATATTCCGTCGGCGTTTTTGTGTTCTTTTGTAGTGTTTTCTCTAAACATCCGCTCGAAGTCTAGTCATCTCAGTTTAAAGAGCTTCCAGCTCGGCTTGATGTTTACCCCCAATATCTTCTAATTCAGCTCGTTGGCACTCCTTGAAGTCATGCAGCTAAGCCATTATAAGGGTAGTCTTTACCTGGGCTGCCTCCAGCTCTGTTGCACAAGCCTTCAATTGACGTTAGGTGTTATATAATTAGCCTTGGGTTAAGGAGAGTTGCCCCATCTGTTTGTTTGTTAGATGTGCCAGCTCCTTAGCTAACTTTTTCTATTTGTCTAGGCAGGATTTTTGGTGATTTGTGGCTAGTAATTGGTTTGATAGAGAGGTGATAAAAGGTTCGAGCTGCATTAAGATAAGAGGTTAGTATTCATGATGCATGAGTAAATATGATTGAGTAATGGAGATACCTATGCGAAGTGTTGTGATACCATGGCCGCCTGATCGGGGATGGTGAGGTTAGCCAGATACTTCTTGTCAGGCGTTAGCATTTGGCTCATCAAAAATGGCTATAAGTGATGTATGTCCTCGCGATTCAGAAGGTTGTTTTAAAGAGATGGTGAGGCCGAACTTGAGGGCTATCTAGGACGACGACATTTGGTTTCTCTCGGGAGAGAGGAAGGGGACATAGGTTGTTGGTAGTGACCACAATGTTCTCTGCAGTAGCAGCAAGTTGAAAAAAGGACGGATGTTTGGGTTAACTGTGTGTTCTTTTCTTTTTCTTATTGATTCGGCCCTTATTGACCTCGCGTTCAAGCTCTTCTCCACCCGCGGGCTCAAAATCTTTGAGCTTAGGCTCAACGTCTTTGCACTTGGATACTTAAGTGGTGGAAGGATTCAAGCTTAAGTCAGTTAGAGTGTCTACTGCATTAGTTGTGCAACCAAAAAAGAATTTCTCTACAATAAAAGAAAAAAGAGGGGAGGGGTCGGTTAAGTAGATAAGAGATTATTAATTTCAATTTAAGAACTTAGGGACTACTGGCATACCAAGCTGAGATTTTACATGGGAGAGACAGGTTAGCTGCTGAAGCCGAGGTAGGAAAAAATCCGCTCAGTCTTAGTGAGCTTCACCATGTTGAAGGACGCTTGTTTCATTTATCTATTTGCACTTGATAACTGTTATGGGTTGGGGATGGAGGTTTAGGTATGATTATTTGGTCTTGAGGAGGGGTCTCCACCTGCCATTGAGTTAAAAAAGGCTAAGGCAAGCCGTGAGGTTAGGAGATTTTCTCTCTCCACTTAGGGATTTTTTTCGCCGAGTCGCCTCATCCTTGAATCCTCTCTCTCGCTGATCTTACTTTGAAATTATTCAAATTGTTGTCATAATCTGAATCGTGATGTAATTATGTACCACTGGACCGCTTGAATTGGAGTGGAAGGTGGGCCCCAATTTGACTTCGGAAAATTAATGCCCATACTCCAAATACTTGATTTTGAGAGTTTGGTCTCCTTACGCTTCGTCCCTGTTCACGACCAAATTTCTGCTCGTCGCAATTAATTAATCAAACACACTACGGCGGAGCTTGGTTCTGAAATTCCGGCAACCTTCTTCATGGCGAAGAAGGGTAAAAATAAGAAAATGAACTGGAAGCCTCTGAAGCATCATGAAGCAAATTCAGCCTCTTCAATTTTAGGTACTTCGCTAAAACCTAACTTTATTGAACCTGCTGTGAATGGGTTGGACGATGGGGTGGAAAAGGAGATGCCTTTCCCCATCGCCATTGCACGTCTTGAAGTAGTATTGGATGACGGGAAGGGCAAAATACAGACTTCCCCCATTGTTGAGCAGACTGAAACTTCAACCGCCCACCAAGTGCTCGCTAAAATGCCTGACAGAAAATCAGTAGAGGAAAAAGGGGCTATGCAATGCGAAACTAACACAAATCCGCAAGAAAATTCCAATCAAGTGCTAGACGAAACTGCCAACAGAAAATTAACAGAAAAACAGACTGCTGCAAATGATTTGATTGAAAGGAAAGTTACAAAAAAACAGAGTGCTGGGACTGAAAAAGGGGAAAAAGATAACTCTTATGCAGGCCGTCTAAAAAATAGCAGGGACCCGAACGCCGGTTTTCATCTCTCGTTTGATCCGACCTTAGAAGACGATATCGTGATTCTCCCGAAGGAGATCCTGGACGTTGGAAATGCATTTGGCTACGTGCTAGTTGGATATTTTCCATCTAGACACCCTGGGCAGGTGGGACTTGATAGGATTGTGACATCTTGGAAAGTTCCGACTCGCGTTATACCTAATATCAACGGATGGATTACTTTCGTTTTCAAGACGGAAAGAGATCGAGACATGGTGATTGCTGGGGGTCCGTATACAATTTTTGGGAGAACATTGCTGCTCAAACTCATGCCGGAATGGTCTGGGGATGACGAGATCAAAACTATGCCGATTTGGGTTAAATTTCCAAATCTTCCCCTTGAGTGTTGGAATGCGAAACCCCTTAGTCGCATTGCTTCAAAGGTGGGTACCCCTCTTCTGATCGATAAAATGACGAAGATTATGGAAAGGATTTCTTATGCTCGGGTCCTCGTTGATGTGGATGTCTTAGAGGAGTTAGTTCGATCTGTAAGTATTATTGACGCAAAAGGTAATCGCTTCGACCAATATGTGGAATTTGAGACAGAACCTGTTTATTGCAAAAGCTGTCACTCCATCGGTCATGCGACAGAAAATTACAAGAGAAACGGCAAGGAAAAGGGGATAGAACCAAGCGCAGCTGCCACTGAGCTTGATCCAAGAACCATCGTGCAGCAACAAATTTCAAATGTAAAGGAGCCAGTTGTAGCTATGGCTCCTCTCCCCAAGGCTACTCAAAAGGATGTTCCAGACGCTAATTCCAGCTCAAAACTGCCAGAAAAAGTGAAACTTACTCAGACAAGTATGCCAGCAAATGAGAAAAATATTCTGAAAAGGGTCGCGGGATCAACTTCAAACACCTCGATCTGCCCAACCAAGCCGGGTGAAGGTTCTTTCACTTCATCCTTTGCCACCGACGAAACAGAATTCGTGCAAATTTTTGAAGAGGACTCGGCTTTCCAAATTGTTGGAAAAAAAATCGCATCGTCAAACCTAATGAAAAGGATTTAAAGCCAAGACCTGCAATGCGAAACATGAGGCTGAGTACAATGCTTATTACGAAATCGGATGCAGCACGAGCCTACCTCAAGAAAAAAGAGGCAGGCTCTTCGTCTAAATGATTATTGCAACCTGGAATATAAGGGGCTTCAACTCGCCCCTTAAACAGGATGAGGTTGTAAATCTCATTCGGGACAGAAATATCGATGTTCTTGGGCTTCTTGAAACAAAAACTACACCCTCTATGGTGAGTAAATTTATGGATAGGAGACTTCATTGCTGGGACAGCTGCAATAATTTTGGTACTCATAATAACAAGCGAATTGTGGTTTTTTAGAATCGGAATAAAGTGGAAATTGAAGTTTTGTCAGTTCACGCTCAGGTGATCCACACCCTTATCACCTGCAAAATAAGTCGCAAAGTTTATTTTGTCAGTTTCGTTTACGGTCTACACTCGGTCAGAGAAAGAAAATCGTTGTGGGACGAGCTTGTTCGCATCAAAATTCTTGTCAAACGACCTTGGCTGGTTCTGGGAGATTTTAATTCTTATTTATCCTTAAGCGACAAAATTAACGGGTCGGCCATCACCCAATGGGAAATTAGAGATTTTGTTAGTTGCTGCTCGACTTTGGGACTTTCAGATTTTCCCTCCACTGGTCTCTACTTCACCTACTCGAACAACAAAATGTGGTCCAAAATTGATAGGGCCATGGTGGATAACGACTGGATTTTGGAATACCCGCACGGTGAAGCTCTATTCCTACCTTCGGGTCTTTCAGACCATTCCCCTTGCGTAGTCAAGTTTTCTAACTCCATTTCTTCTGACTCCTTGGCGTTTTTTCAATATGTGGACAGAGCACGTTTCTTTTATGAAGACGTTCGAGCAAAGTTGGCAGAATTCGATCAGGGGCACTGCTCAGTTTCGGCTAAGATCTAAGCTCAGATTTTTAAAAAAGGATCTTAAAGTGTAGAACTCTAAGCACTTTTCTCACATATCGAATCGAGCGTTGGCTGCTAAAACTGCTCTCAAGGATGCCCAAAGCAGCTTGCACTCGGACCCAAATAACAGTGAGTTGGCGCGCAATTTGCCAGAGCTTCGGGAGAGAGCAACTTTCCTCTGTAACGCAGAAAAATTATTTTCTCAACAAAAAGCTAAGTGCAAATATTTGATAGAAAGAGACAAGTGCACGAAATTCTTTCACTCAGTAGCCAAACGGAATGCCAAGAAATTTTTTATAGCTTCTTTAATTAGATCGGATGGCAGCTCGACGAACTCCACTCAGGAAGTCGGTGATGAGTTTGTTAATTTTTACAAGGAACTGTTGGGTCAGCCTGCTACTTCGTTGGATAATTCAGTGATAGGCCTTGGCCCGAAATTGGACAACGAGCAGAGTGATAATCTGATTAGACCTATTACTCGCGAGGAAATTTTGGGGGCTCTTAAAGGGATTGCTGATGACAAATCTCCTGGCCCAGATGGTTACACATCAAAATTTTTCAAGAAAACCTGGGGTATTATTGGCGACGATTTTGTAAATGCTGCAACTGAGTTCTTCACCTCGGGATCCCTTCTTAAAGAATGGAACCACGCTATTATCGCTTCGATCCCAAAAAAATACCACTCCCCGTCTGTCAATGATTTTCGCCCAATTTCGTGCTGCAACGTATTTTACAAAGTTATTTCCAAGATCCTTGCTGATCGGATTTCTTCCGTCCTGGACCCGATTATCGACAGCGCCCAAGCTTCTTTTGTGAAAGGGAGGAACATGGTTGATAATATTCATCTCATGCAAGAACTTCTAAGGGGCTATAATTCAAAGAAAAGTTCTCCTCGGTGCACTATTAAAATTGATTTGAAAAAGGCGTTTGATTCGGTTTCTTGGGACTTTCTTTTTGATGTCCTGCTTGGTCTTGGATTCCCGGACATCTTTGTAAAATGGGTCAAGGAATGCATCTCGACCACCTCTTACTCCATCTCTGTTAATGGAGGGCTGTTCGGTCATTTCAAAGGTGAAAAAGGCCTCAGGCATGGAGATCCCCTCACCCCCTACCTGTTCGTGATTTTCTTGGAATATCTCTCTCGTCTTATTAGGCTTCACACCACTGACTCAGAGTTCAATTTCCACCTGAAGTGTCAGCCTTTAAATATCACGCATCTGGCTTTCGCCGACGACCTTATGCTTCTTTCCCGGGGGGATCCCCTCTCTGTTCGGATTCTTTTGGACTGCTTGGAGGATTTCAGACATGTCTCGGGGCTTCAGATGAACATACTCAAATCCAACATTTATATGATTGGAATTAAGAGTGCAGAAAAAAGGGACATTCTCTCCTTCTCCCATCTCTCCTGTGGCACTTTGCCTTTCCGATACCTTGGTATCCCTCTCGACAGAAGGAGTCTGCTTGTAAAAAATTACGACATGTTAATTAATCGGGTCAGAAATTTAATTGATGGCTGGAACGCCTCTTCCTTATCGTATGCGAGCCGCATGGAACTTATTAAGTCAGTTTTACAAGGGGTGGAATGCTTCTGGCTCGCAATCTTCCCCATCTCAGCCGCCGTGTTAGATGAAATCATTAAAATCTGTCGCATTTTTTTATGGGGAAACAACAGCCCCCCTGTGTCCTGGGCCTCTTCTTGCCTGCCTAAATCCGAGGGTGGTCTGGGGTTTCGTGACTTAGAAACCTGGAATCAATCTCTGCTTGCAAAAACTCTTTGGAACATTCACGGAAAAAAAGACACGCTCTGGTATCAATGGGTCCATCATTTTTATTTGCGCAATAATTCTTTCTGGGAGTGGACTACTAAGAAGAGAGGGGACTCGCCTTTAATTAAAAGTTTGCTCCTCATCAGGGACTGTATGCTTGATCGTTGTGGCACGAAAGAGTTGGTTGAGGAGCAGCTAAACGATTGGCGTACCAGCCTTTTGGCAAACACGAGGTGAAATATTTATGATTTCTTCCGACCGAAAGGGCCCAAAAAGCCGTGGGCTAATGTGGTGTGGGCAAGCGGCATCACGCCGAAACACTCTTTTGCACTTTGGTTGGCTGCACAGGGACGTCTATGGACCAAAGATCGTTTGGGTCATATGGATTTGGGCGACAATACTTGCAGTTTTTGTGGAACCGAACAGGAAACTGCTGCTCATCTCTTCTTTTTGTGCAGTTTCAGCGCTGAAATCCCGACAGCAATCAGAGGATGGATTGGAATTGCGAGGCAAATGTCAACCCTTAATAGCGCACTTAAATGGGTCAAGAAAGACGCACACGGGAAATCGAGACAATCAAAGGGACATAAAATCGCTTTAGCTTCCACAGTTTACCACATCTGGAATGCTCGCAACCGCCTCATTTTCGAAGGAGAATCGCTTAACATGGATTTAGTTATTCATCGCATAAAAGTGCACGTCTATAAAGTAATGTACTCTTTATTTCCAGTAATATTTAGGAATTTAATGCCAATTCCAGAGTGAGGAGCCGACTTGTGGCTGCCCCTCTTTTGTATTTTGCATTTTCACACTAAGGTGCCGACCTGTGGTCGCCTTTTGTGATGGTATCTTTTCACGGGACCTGGTGATTGTGTAACACATTTTAGATCTATATAAATTTATTTACCGATCAAAAAAAAAAAGGCTAAGGCTCGGAAGAACGAAGAAAGACGAATTTAACACGTCATTCGGGTACCTTAGAGGTAGGGTTGACAAAAGAAATGTGCAATGTTACGGGCAGAAAGATAAAAAGATCTTTTTTGTTTTTTCAAGTAATAATAGAAAAAGAAAAAATCTATGTCAGGTTCTACTTTATAGAATCGACATAGAATTAGGTAGCCATTAATAAAATGTATGGAGTTTGGGGTAAGCTGAAGCAAAGAAACCTTGTATTTCACTACTTATGTGACCATGGAGGGATGCATAGGGAATCCAATCTCAACCGCAATATGGTCTTCAAAGAGTGTAATATGTCCAGTTGGGGGACTTTCGGCACACCTATTGTTGGCTTCAGGAATGATTGCCATCATATGCTCGGGGAAATAGAGGTTTTTTATAGAGATGGAGAGTAGCTCGCGGATAGGCAAGAGTTAGGGATTTTGTATGGTGATTCTGAAACCTTTTTGTAGAGGGGGGAGATGGGAATGTGAGAGTGAACTACAATAACAGGATTGGGATGGTAAAAATCGGGGCTAGAAGAGATTATTTGTAGGAGGCTCGGTTATTAAGGGGATAACTGTTAGGGTTTCTTGGGTCAACATTAATGTTTGATTTTCCAGCTCGTCCAAGCTCAGTTCGCTTGGGGGCTCATCTATCAGGCAAAACTCTAGGTGGGATATAGTTTTTCCTACTATTTTTCCTATTTAGCGAGATTTTTGTTGATTCAGTTTTTGAAAGTAGGTCGAAGTTGTGGGATATCTCCAGGGGAGAACTGATACTGGGGTTTTGGGAACCAGGATCTTGAGAATGCGAAGATACTAATAGTTGTTGAAAAAGGTGGGGAAAAGAAAACATACACATACTCATAATTGCGCATAAAAATCAAAATAAGAAAAATTGGTATAAATATTGAAAATAGAGGGACTTACCTATGATATGCAGATCTATTAATATTACCGAGCTGATTTGATGATGAACGAAAGATGAGGAAGTTTGGAAGGTTACTAATGGCGGACATTAAATACTGTAAAATTTTGGTTGTGGGGTGAAAATTTGCAGAGGGTAAACGGTAAATGGCGAAAAGAATGACGATTATATATAGTTAGGATAAATATGAGTCTTTCATTTCAATGGCCCACTAAGGTTATTTTATATCAGAAAAAATGGTGAGTTGACATTTGTATGCCCCGGCAGCAGTTCTTCCCACAAGCTTGTCTCATGTGTGATCTTTAAAACTTGGATTTATATTCTATCTGATTTTCTACCTCAATCAAGTAGAATATGGGGGACTAGCTGATGCGACATCAAATATTCATGTCGGTTGACACATCGCTCGAAGAGAAGTCAGGTCGGCAATGTAATGGGATGGCCTTCTTAAAAGATGATTCTTGGGCTTTTATAAGCTTAAGGTACATCGGGTATATTCTTAAATCATATTGGCTGAAGGTAAGGTGGGATCTTATGAGTTTATAACAAAGTAAATATGGTTCATGAGTCCTGACGGGCTGGTAATAAAGTAAATATGGTTAATGGGTTTCGAGGGGTGGTAACAAGGAAAAGTTCTATGAATTGTGGCTATTATGGTAAGTTAATAAATGGGAAAAAAGATCCTAACTATGTGTTGGTAGATTATTTATGGAAGTAAAGTATAAATAGAAGACAAAAACCTTATATTGGAAACACGTCTCTTGTAATATAGAGAGCACACGGGCCTCAATTCTAGTTAAGTTAATTTTTACTAGTTTAATATATATCTCTCGTTTTTATAAATTATAAGATTATTGACTTAAGAGTTGTAGGGCCTACGCAGAGGCAATCCAGCTTAGATTTTTGTGTGTATGTACGCTGCGCTCGAGAAGACAATTCGAGAAATTTCGACTTATTTTTGATGAGATAATCCTTTACTCGTATCACGGTAAAGACAAACTAAATATGAAATTCCATAAAACACTACTGTCCATTATTAGAGACTAAATCACTTAGTTAAGCATGTCATCCAAATTTTCAATACATACATGAATTAATTAAAGTACGCAGGATGCTACGAGATTCCAAATTGAAGTACAACATGAACAGAAGACTATCTCAAACCAGTTCATAAGATTATTGTTTCATGTTCAATATATAGGACATTATATATGACTAGACTTCCTGAGATAGCATATATATGGTATATATAACAAGATTCCAATAATCAATCACGAGGCAAGATGCTTCATAAGTGATCCTTAATTGCGTTTTCAGTCTTCTCTAAGCCCCAAGCTTTGCTCCTCATCTATACATAAAGACGAGATAAATAAAAAAACACAACACAACACATTTTTAAAACAACTAGCTCTTCCACTAATAGAATAAAATGAAATTGCAATATTACACCAATTTGGTCGCGTTAACTTTTTCTTGTTCAAAGCAAATTAGCGTGCCACAGTAATTTAGAATGACGAAAAATCAAGTATTAGTAGGAAGTTGGAAAATAAGACACATTTTAAAAGTGTGATAAGGATAAATTGGGAGGAGTGAAATATATCTAAAATAATATTTAATTAGGAAAAAATCAAAATCGAAAATGTTAGTATTTAATTTGAATGAAGGGAGTAGTTTATATGTCTTAAAAATCACATTAAATCCCCATAATTTCTAATTAAGTTCGACTTGAAAAATGCCAAAAAAAATTAAAAAATAATAATAATAATAATAAATTATGAATTCTAGGTCTTACACTAACTGAAGAGGTGGAACTTGCTCTTGCAGGCCATTGACTTGAAGATAGCCCCGAGCATCGAACGACTGAGGCTGAGCAAGCTCGAATCCTGAATTCCCAGGCATCAAGTTCATGTGCTGCTGGGCTCGCTCAGTTTCAGCTACCTAATTAACAATTTACAAATATTCAAATTTTGAATTTATGAGCAACTAATTAAAACTCGGTACAAGTATTTAAACAAAAATGTTACATATGAAATAGAGAGACCTTGGCTCGAAGGTATTGATTATTGTGGTGTAAGTCAATTTCCTGCTGCCGATAGTTTGTATCACATGAAAGTAACATAATCAGAGAGAAATAAAAATAACAATAAAAATAGAAAGTGATATTATTAGTATTTTGAAGAGTCATCGTCTAGAAATTTCAAATTATTATTTTGAACATTTAATTATTTAAGTGAGTGAGATATATGTATATAAACAAAATACACTGCTTACCCTCTTTTGCATGTACTCAATTTCAGCAAATAGCAACTCATTCTGTGCGACATAGAAAGGGCCATGTTAAATAATGGACATCATTCATATATAAGCTAAATACATCATTAATAGAACAGAATAATATGCAAAATAATATTAATTACTATTGAATTAGCACCTTCTTGGATCGGATTTTGCTAATTCCTCTTTCAACCCTGCTCTCCAAATTCTTGAGCTCCCTTAGTGTTAGTGCCCCTAAAGATTCACCTAGCATGTTCCTGAATAAAACAGCATTAATCTGTCACGGGCTAATTGCATAAAATAAATAAATAAAATAAAATAATTTACCTATTTTGATTCTGCAAATTACTGATTTGTGCACGCAGCTTCGAAGATTCTTGCTGGTAATACTGAAAATGTACAATTGAATCAGTAAATTTTAAATCTGAAAGATAATTGATTTTCATGAAATTTGAAATTAATATAGTAATTTACACAACACACACATACAAATCCAAACTTAAAAATCAAATTTTCCCCTTTTTTTCTTTTTTAATTTTAATATTTTGCAAAACACTCCCATTATCTGTTAAAGAAAATTAAATCAAGTTAAATATTAAATGTACCTGAGTATTGACTTCAGATATAGAGCCAGTATTTGAGGAATCTGAGCATGCTTTTTTGTACCTATCAATTGTTGCTTTTACGCTGCATAATTTCATCAGTCCCATTTTCAGATATATATCAATATATTGTTAAAAAACTTAAGTACGCACTTCATTTCAAGTGAAAAAAAACAAAACCAAAGGGTTAAAAAAAGAGCTAATTGAACAGTTGTGTTACTGAAGCCAAGTTTTAATCTGCCAACTCAAAATGACAACTTGAGATGATTTAATGAAGTAAAAACAGAGAATAAAAGCAAACTCTCTCTTCATTAATTAATTCTCAGTGGCTGCGCTTGCCAAGCTGGCACTAACCCATTTTTTTTTCTAGGTCATAAC
>BMAC01000465.1:235169-272761 GCA_014905375.1 Phtheirospermum japonicum
AAGAAAAGAAAAAAAAAGAACTCTTACTCTACAATGGATAATACTATTAACCACACCTTTGAGCCCTAGTCTGAAACTAAAAAATTAAAATAAAAACAAAAAAATTGAGTAAAACAGAGAACCGTCCATTTTTAATCATAGGAGAAAAACAGAAACGAGATCAGAATTTCAGAACCCTCCCATTGGTGGGCAGTGGCCGTACGTAAATATATGTATAAAATGTTGTAGAATGAAAACTTGGTTTCTTTAAATGGAAAGCATTGGTAGATGGGATATTAAAGAAGGGTGTAATAGAACAAGATTTAGGAAATTGAGGGTGTTTCATTGGTTTGCCACTCCCTTTCACTTCTGTTTCTTTCCTGTTTTAGCTTCTTCTGGTACCCAGCTTTGAAGAAAGCATTCAAAATGATCAACATAAAGAAATTTAGAAAAAATAAAAAAAGTTTTTATTTTTTTACAGCCCACAGAAAAATTGAGCACTACATAAAATAAAGTCAAGAACAACAAAATCGTGTGTGACGAAACAAAAGATTCTTGAAACTGGGCCAAATCTATTTCTTGTTCAATTCTAACTAAACAAGAATAAATAAATAGAATAGAAAGATAGATGGTAAACCCAATTTTAGTAGGAAAATTATATGATTTACAGAAAAATTTAACCATGCTAGGTTTAAATAGCTGGAAAAATCATTTCTTTGCTTTTGGGTGTTTGAGTTATAATGGGAAAGAATAATAAGTTGTAAACCCTAATTAGGGTAAATTTCGGTTCAGTTTAATGAATTAGATGTGATGCGACCCTGGTTTGAATCAAAGCACAAATTTATTTAATCTAATGAACATCAAATCAATAAACAAAAAGAGAATAATAATAACAATTAAAAAAAAAAGCCCTAATTAGGTTTATGATAGGGCTATTGATGTCTTTCTTGCAGAGTCCTATTTGTATGCTATGGTGATGCTAAAAACTGAATTTTCTATTAAGAAGATAGACAAATGACAGATTGACAGCTTGCCAAGACTCACTTTGCAGATGAGAGAGAGAAAAAGAGACTCATAACAGAAAAAAAAAATGATGAAGAAAGGAAGCTGATCTGAAATAGACCTTCCCAAATTACCATTTCTTGCTTACAACAACTGTTTTATTTTTTATTTTTTATTTTTATGCAAAGAGATCTTTAAACATAGACTAAATGGGATTGTGAAAAAGAGAAACCCCATAAAGCACAGTGAAAGGGGAAAAATAATAATAAATAGAAAGAAAACTAAATCTATGTTACTGTGTAAAAGTTGAACTATATTCCATAGCACAGTCTCAATATCAAAATTTGCACTATTTTTTAGTACCCATTTCAAATTAACAAACATCTATATGAATAAGGGGGGCAAAACTATATAAGGAAAAAAAAAAAAAAGTCTCCAAGAAAGAAAGCATAAAATGCTACTAAGAAAAACAAGCTCATCCCAGATCCTTCAAGAAAGTTAAAATTAAGCCCTTTGCTAAAAAAATAAAAAATCTTTCAAAGATATAATTTTTTCAATTAATCACCTGTTGTTTGCATACTCATAGAGACGGCCTCGAGTAGAGAAGACAATCAAGGCAACCTCAGCATCACAAAGCACAGATAATTCATAAGCTTTCTTGAGCAATCCGTTACGGCGTTTGCAGAATGTGACTTGTCGATTAGTCGTGTTTTCGATCCGCTTGATTTCGATCTTTCCCCTCCCATTTTTCCTCTCCGATGACATTTCCATTGATTGATCACACTGGAATTCCATTCCCTTTTTCTTTTCTTTTTTTTTGCTGAAATAATACACAGAAGCAGAAAAAAAAATTTATAAATGGGATATACATATTTAATTATTTTCTTGTTTGTCCATATTTTTGTACAAAAGGAAAATGAAATGATCATCAAGAATTGTTTTATGGGTACGTAGCATATAATAATAATAATATTTTGTGATGAATAAGAAATTGATGTGAAGTGCTAAGAAGCCAAATTTCAAGAATTTGGCATGTAATATGGAGAATTAATATATAAATTTTGTAGTAAAACTAAAAACTGACCTGGTATGGAAACTAAAACAAGCTTCGAAATTTTCTGTTTCTGTTTGTTTCACAAATTGGAGATGCAGAAAATGGAAGGGAATTCCACTTGTAGTTGTCTATATTTATAAAAGTAAATAATATATATGATATTTGTATCATGATAATTATTATTACATTTAGAGTACGTACTCAAGTTTAATTTAATTTGTTGTCATCATATTAGATTATGGGCATTTAACCATTATAAATGGGACCTACTTGAGTCGTGTCAGTCTTAAGACCATTGAGACGGCTCTTTTTAAAATTGCAAGTATAAACTTATGCTTAAGACCCTAAATTAGTGGTCTAATTCATTAATTAGTTTTGTAATTGTATATTGAGATTGAAATTATAAAATAAACACGTGTAAACACACACCCATTCTCAATAGTTTTGATGTCCCCACCTACATGCCTGCACACTCTGTCACTTGTTTATGGTTTTCACTTTCTCACATAAAAGTTGAAACCAACCGCTGCCCATGACAAATATCCATTGATCATCTCATTTTGAAGCTTGTCATCAATGGCAATTATGTTCAGAAAATGACTTTCATTGGAAGAGTTAATGAAATATTGTTTACTTATTTTACTAAATTCAATTTTGCTTGTTGGGTTTGCAATAAACTCTATAAATGTTAGGAGTAAATGTGATATGAATTTAACAATTTGTTTGGAATAATGATATAGAAAATCCGTGCATTAGTTAAGTTGGGCTTATCAATTTATCATGATCTGAGTTGGCCCTAACAATTGGAAATGTGGCCATGCTAAATGAAACCAATTGTCTTGGTAGATTTGGTCATTTCTACACACACCAAGGGCCATGGATAACATTGTTGTGACAACTCAACATGCTTTGACAACTATTTTTGATTTATATATTGTAACATGCATGAAGGCTAAATTGCAGTTTTAGCCTCAAATGTTAGTCAATTCTCTCTCTCTCTCTCTCTTTATATATATATTTATATAGCTTTGGTAGTTGTTAATTAATTCTAATCTCTAACTTTTCGATGTGGCGATTTTGGTTTTTGATGATTATAAAAAAGTAATTCCAGTCCTATAAGTTTTTTCTTGTATATTTTGGTATTCGATGGAATTTTAGAAATAGTGTAATATTGAAAAACATTTTGGGACTAATTTGTACCAACTTTAATTTTTAGGATCAAAATTGCACGAAAAATATTGCATTGGCACGATTTGGGGAAAATTTTATTTTTGGTCCATTATGTTGGCCATATTTAGGGTTGTAAACGAGTCGAGTCGAGTCGAGTTGAGTTTAGAGAATTTAAGCTTGCTCGTTTATTATCGAGCTCGAGCTTTTTTTAACGAAAATATCGATGGCTCGCGAGCTTTTTCGAGTTTAAACGAACTCAAAAGATATTAATTATTAATTAAATTATCTTTACTTTATTATAAAAATAAAATAAAATATTTTTTAAAGTATATATACACCTAATAAGATACATAAACAAATAAGTTTATATATATATTTCTATATTTTTCATATGAACCAGTATAAAAATTATAAATAAAACCAAATTATTATTTTAATTTATACGAGTTTAATAACGAACTCACTCTATAACTCACTAACGAACCCGCTCACGAGCTAACGAAACGAATACCATGAATCTAGAGTTTGCTCGTTTATTAAACAAGTCTTTTTAAACGAGCTCGAGCGAGCTTTTATCGAGTCGGGTATCGAATAGCTCACGAACTGTTTGGCTCATTTACACCCCTAGCCTCATTTCAGAAAAGGTACGTGATTTTGGTTATTTTCAAACAACGTCTAGTAATTTGGTCAATTCATCAAAAAGATCCAAATAAAGCCCGATCAGGCTTTTTTTCTGACATGGCGTGATTCAATACTTTCTTATCATTTTTCTTTAATTTTAAATATTAAATTTAAAATAAAAATTGGAAAAACTTTCATTTTGGTCCATTATATTGATCACATTACAGAAAAGGTACGTTAAATTGGTCATCATCAAATCATATCTGCTAATTTAACCAATTCATCAAAAAAGGTCAAAAAAGCTTTGATCCGATTTTTTTCTGACGTGGCATGATTCTATATTATTTTATCATTTTTTTATTTAAATATTAAATTGATGTCAAGAACCTGTTTTTCCTTCATTTTCTTTTCTTTTAATCAAATTGATAAAATCATAATTAATAAAAAATAAAAAAATCAGTGATAAATATATGAACATAAAATAAATCTTCAAAAATTATAAAATTAATATAATAATTTAATAATTTTTATATTATTAAAATTCTAATTAATACAAAATTAATAAACTTGGAGATAAATATAAAATGAATCTTAAGAAATAATAAAACATATATAAAAATATATAAGAGAAAATCTCTTATAAATGAATTTTATTTCTATATTTATTATATATTTTTAATATTTATAAATAATTTATATTAATTCTTATTGATTAAAATTCTATTAATTAGATTAACGGAAAGAGAAAAGAAAATCAGAAAAAAAAAAAAAAAAAAAAGGAAGAGCAAAACACATTTTTGTCTTTAGTTTAATTTTATAATTATAAAAAATTGATAAAAAAAAAAAAAAGGAATAAGGTAAACACTTGTGTTAGGCCAGATTAACGGGTCATGACCCGTTAGGTGATCTGATCCGATACTATAATGTATTGGTTTTTGTACTGTGATGTATTAGTTTTTGTACTGTAAATAGTATTAGTTTTTCATAAATCTCTGACTGTGCTATGATGTATTAGTTTTTTGCACTGTAATGTATCTATACTATGATGTATTGGTTTTTTATTATAATGTATTAGTTTTTGCACTATAATGTATTGATATGAAATTTTGGCCTAATGGATGATCCGTTAATTCGAACTAACAAGAGTGTTGCCCATAGAATAATACCACGTTAGAAAAAGAATTCGATCAAACTTTTTTAGACCTTTTTTGATAAATTGGTTAACTTAGCAGATATGATTTGATGATGGTCAATTTAACGTACATTTTCTCAAATGTGACCAATATAATGGAACAAAATGAAAATTTTTCAATTTTTTATTTTCAATTTAATATTTAAAATTAAAGAAAAATAATAAGAAAATATTGAATCACTCCACGTCAGTCAAAAAGTCCGATCAGATTTTTTTTTTATTTTTTTATAAATCGATCAATTTAACAAACGTTGTTTGATGATATTTTGATGATATTTAACATCACGTATAATTTTTTCTAAAATGTGGCCAACGTTCACCGAAAAATAAAGTTTTCCCTAATATTTGGAGACTTACAAATCTTTCAATAATTTATTTGGAAGTTTTTCTTATTCCAAGGACTTGCCCAATTAATGAACCCGATGGATAGTTACGCGGGTTCCTCTTAAGATAAAAATAAAATAAAATAAAATAAAAATAATAAATAAAAGTAAAAGTAAGTGAAAATCAATGTATTTAAAAATCATGAGGATACTAAGCTAGATGGACAGAGGGCATTGATTCATAGGAAATATATATGTATAATAATTGATAGAGATGACAAAGTGTTGATAATGGGGGGCCATAGGGTTCATGTGAGCTGTTTAATTACTTTTGCCCTACCATCTTTACCAAAGGGTTGGTCTTAGTACACGCACTTAATTATTCCATAATTATATGATATTAGTGGTAACTGTTACATTATCTGTTGTATATAGTACGATCGGACTACTAATGGATGTCGTTTATCCGTTAATCAAATATTCTTACCCACGGAACATTTTGATCTATTCTCGACTTATTGAATGGCAATTTGTGGGTTTAATTTTGAAGCAATCATTGAATTGTGTATGAATAAGAATTGTCTAAATCCAATTAGTTATTCGAAGTTAGTTAGGATAAATAAGATTGTTACACTGCTACATTTCTATTTTATTTTTTTATTTTTCCTTTACTAACTTATATATACGGGAAGTTTGTCGTGATAAAACTTAAATTCTTAAATTTGGGAATCTTATGTATGAGTGTATTTTAATTTAGGTTTGATAGTAAGTCTTTATACTTTTATTTGGAGCTATCTACTCAATTTGATTATATTGCATTGGTTGATTTGGGTGGTGCTACATGGATAAATTTGTTTTGAATTAATAATGGTTTTCATTAGATAAGTGATAATATATAAGGTAAATAATGGTAAGAAATTTTTTTATATTCATAATATATATATATCCACCACTGTTGTAAATTGTGCTGACTATTAATACTGGTTTGTCAAAAGGAGAGTATTCTGGAAAATAGGTGGACCAATGAGAATGCTCCAAAGTTGAGGTGTCGAATTGTGGTTTAAAGAGTCTATTTTGGGACGATGCCAAAATTTTGAGGGGTATAAATAACAACTTTTTTTCTGTTTTTGTTAATATAATTTACTAGGGTTTGTGTAAATGAATATTTCCCTTAATTGATTTTTGTACAGCCGTGTTAGACCTTTAAATACAAAAGGCTACAGGTAAGTATGGTAAGAGAATAAATTACAAGGCTACAATTATTCCTATGAATTAGGTAACATGTGGTTTGACTTTATTTATGTTATTATCCCCCCTCAAGCGAGACGTGGGATGAGGTCTAACTCGAAACTTGCGACAAAAGAACTCAAATAGTGGTCGAGGCAACGCTTTCGTAAAAATGTCAGCAATTTGTTGATTGGAAGAGATGAACCGAGTTTCTAGACGACCAGCAGAAACAAGTTCACGAACAAAATGCAAGTCAATGTCAATGTGTTTTGCGCGACGAAGAGAGCTTGGATTTTGGCTCAGGAAAAGCGCACCGATGTTGTCGGAATAGAGAGCCGGGCAGGATAAGAGAGGAATTCTTAGTTCCTTGATTAGTTGAAGAATACAAACCATTTCAGAAGCCGTATTTGCCAGTGCACGGTACTCAGACTCACAGCTAGAACGAGAAATAGTCGGTTGTTTCTTTGCACTCCAAGATATAAGGTTACCCCCAAGAAATAAGGAGTAACCATATGTAGAACGTCGGGTCTCTAGACATCAGGCCCAATCAGCATCGGAATAAGCAATGAGAGTCGAGCTGGAATGACGAGTAAAGGAGAGTCCAAAAGCAGGAGTGCCTTTTACATAGCGGAGAATTCGTTTCACGGCTTGGAAGTGATCAATCGTAGGTTTATGAAGATGTTGACTGATGAGGTTGACCTCAAAAGACAAATCAGGTCGCATAATAGTGAGATATTGTAGGGCTCCAACCAACGAACGATAGAGAGAAGGGTCATGAAAATCCACACGATTTGTCGAAAGCTGGCATCCAGCCACCAGAGGAGTCGGAACAGGCTTGGAATCCTCAAGACTTGCACGCTGAAGAATGTCACGAGCATACTTTGATTGATTGAGAAAAATTCCATGAGATGTGTAAGAGACCTCAATACCCAGAAAGTAGTTGAGATGCCCCATGTCTTTAATAGCAAACTCCCGATGAAGGCGAGAGATGAAAGCTTGTAGGTCATCCGGAGAATTTCTTGTAAGGATAAAATCATCGACATAGACAAGGAGATATAATATAGAGGGACCCCGAATAAAAATAAATACTGACGAATCAGAGCGACTGCAAATGAAACTGATGCCAAGGAGGAAGTCACTAAGCCGATGGAACCAGGCACGGGGAGCTTGTTTGAGACCGTATAAGGCTTTCTTCAAATGACACACATGATTTGGAAATCGATTGTCAATGAATCCAGGCGGTTGTTCCATAATAACCGGTTTAGATAACACGCCGTTGAGAAAGGCATTTTTTACGTCGAGCTGACGAAGGGGCCAGTTATTGAGAACGACAATGGAAAGAATTATCCGGCCAGTGGTGGCTCGAACAACTGGACTGAAAGTATGAGAAAAATAAAACCCCGGAATTTGAGAAAAGCCTTGAGCCACAAGTCGCGCCTTGTGTTTGTCAATGGTTCCATCAGCCAAGAATTTTGTACGAAATACCCATTTTGACCCTACAACATTCGTATGCGGAGGACGTGGAACCAAATCCCAAGTTTGATTTTGATGAATGGCAGAGAGTTCTTCTTTCATAGCAGCAACCCATTGAGGGAGTTTAAGTGCAGATTTTATGCCATGAGGTTCGCTGATTGCCACTAGTGCCTGAAATAGGCCTGTTTGAGCATAGTTGGCGAGATGTCGAGGTTTAAAAATGCCTGATTTTGCTTTATTTTGCATGCGATGAGTTATAGGCGGAATGGGCGTTTGTTCAGTGGAGACAGGCAAGTCCGGAATCGGGATTGGAGGCTCTTGAATTGGAATGAGAGCTGCAGGCGGAACAGTTTGTGGAGTGGAGTGATTCGGGACTATTGTAGACAATTGATCATCACACATTGAACAAGGAACCGATGATGGTATTTGTTCAGGCGAAGGAGACGAAGTAGAATGATGTAGAGGCCGAATGCTGGTGGCTCTTGTTGGTTCATCAAACTCGCAAAGTGAGAGAGAAGAGGAACTTGACCTGTGATCAGAGTTAGCAAATGGAAATAATAATTCATCAAATCTAGCATGTCGAGAAATATATGTGCGGAAGGAAATTGGATCGTAACACTGAAACCCTTTGTGAGAGCTACTGTAGCCCAAGAAAACACAAGTCGAGCTCTTAGGTTCAAACTTGTTGGTAGTGTAGTCGCGCAGACATGGAAAAACACGACATCCAAACGGGTGAAAATTCTTGTAATTCGGAGTGATGGAGAAGAGAAGTTCGAAAGGAGATTTACCACCAAGAACTTTAGATGGCAATCGATTTATGATGTAAACTGCACTGCTAAAAGCCTCAACCCAAAATTTTAAAGGACAATGAGACTGATATAACATAGAGAGACCTATTTCGGTGACGTGCCTGTGCTTGCGCTCAACCCGACCATTTTGAGCTTGTGTGTATGGACAAGACAGAATGTGTCGAATGCCCTTGTCGCGAAAGAATAGTTTGAGGCGATTATTTGTGAACTCTGTGCCGCCATCTCTATGGAAACTTTTAGTGAGAGAAGAAAACTGATTTTCAACAAAGGTTGTAAATTGTAACATCACATCATAAAAGTCATATTTTTGACGTAAGGGATAAAGCCACGTAAAACGAGAAAAATCATCAACGAAAATAACATAATAGCGAAAACCAGAGTCAGAAGTAGTGGGAGAGGGTCCCCATAAATCACAGTGCACAATGTCCAAAACGGAAGATGAACGTTTTTCATCCAAACTGAAAGGTAAGCGTTTACTTTTCGCCTTTTCACACGAAACACAAATACCCGGTTTAGGTAATATAGCAGTCACAGAAAGAAAACCACTTTTATTTAAAAATGAAATAACATCAAAGGGGACATGACTAGGCCGAGAGTGCCATAATTCAAAGGATGCCTTGGGTTTATGAGCAGCAGTGAGTGCCACTTGAACATCATCCAACACATACAATCCATGCTTAATTTTGCCCCGAGCCAGAACGTCCCGATTTACCCGATTCTGAATCGTAAAATAATCAATAGGGAACACAACATCAACTGACAAATTAGTGGTTAATTTGCTAACGAATAATAGATTTTTTGTGAGACCCGGAACCACCAAGACGTCGGATAATTTTAGAGCAGAGTTTATGTGACGACAACCAATTTCAGAAATTTTTAAATTTGCACCGTTTCCAACAATAACTGAATCCAAACCTGTGTATGGTAAGGAGACGTCCAGGTTTTGCATAGATGGGGTCATATGCGCCGATGCACCAGTGTCCAAATACCAGTCAAAGCCGATCGATCGACGATGTTGCAAGCGGCGGAAAAAGCTTCGGCGATGTTGGCAGATGAAGCAGGGCTTTCCGTTTTGTTGAACCAGTCCGGGCATGCGTTGGCATAGTGTCTAGTTGTTCGACATATTTGACAGGTTGGCGGGCGTCGCTGCCAAGAGTTTCGACCACCTTGCCGCTGACCACCATGACGATGGCCGCGACCACCAGATTGCCGCTGAGAAGCGCGACCACCAGCGTGCTGCTGAAAATCGGGGCTGGAGGTCGAATGAGCGAGGAAGGCAGCCTGTGCGATGGGAGGCTGATCATGAGTTTGTTGAAATAAATCCCAAGCTTCAGCGTTATTGAGAAGGTCGGAGAACGACGACGACATGGCCATTTGAGTCGCCGAGAAATTTGAAAAAGCGGACCCTAGGCCCTTCATGAAAAGATGAATTTTATCGGACTCGTCTATCGAGACCCCTATGGCGGACAGTTGGTCGCAGATGAGTTTGAACTCACGACCAAAATCATCCACAGACTTGTCACCTTTCTGGAGAGTTTGCAGCTGGCCCCGGAGACGAAATTCGCGTGCCTTGGATTGATGACTGAATGAGTGCTCTAATGACATCCATACCTCACGAGCAGTGGTACACCCGACAACGACGGCCATGGATTCCTCGGTGAGAGAGGAGTAGAGGAGAGAGACGAGACGTTGATCGGAAACACGCCAAGAGAGGTATTCAGGGTTTGGGATTTTTGCGCCGTTGACGATGATTTCAGGCTGCGGCGCCGATTGAGAACCATCGATGTAACCGATGAGTCCTTGTCCTATGTGAAGTGGGGAAACTTGACTGCACCATAACAGATAATTAGTAGAGGTAAGGCGAATAGTGAGCATATGGATGAGGGTGGCGTAGGGCAAAGAGTCGTCGGCTGAGGATGTAGCCATGGTAATGGAGAGAAGATGAAGAAAGGAAAAATAGGAATAGGGTTTTAGGTATCTGATACCATGTAAATGAATATTTCCCTTAATTGATTTTTGTACAGCCGTGTTAGGCCTTTAAATACAAAGGTCTACAGGTAAGTATGGTAAGAGAATAAATTACAAGGCTACAATTATTCCTATGAATTAGGTAACGTGTGGTTTGACTTTGTTTATATTATTAGTTTGTATCATTCGAGAGCCGCTCTCCGTTTCCTTTTCAACATAATTCTGATCAATTTTTTCTAAAATCCGTATTTTCAACAGAAAGGAATAGAAAAAAAAAACTCCAGCATCTTCGCCATGTATTTTGTTCAACAGAAAGGGATAGGAAAAAAAATTCACGATTCAATTGGTTTTCTCCACTATCTATCTCTTTTTTTAACAATAATTTATCAAATCACCGTATATTTATTTCAGATCTATATTCAAATCGTTCCTCTCTAATTTGATTTCGCTCAGCAAAGATACATATATGTATGTGTTTATGTACTGATTTGTAGTGTGATTTATTTGTTTGCAAAATCTCCACGCAGCGTTTGAGTATAATTAAATGGGTGGAAAATTATTGTTCTGAATCTATCACATATATTTTCACGTAATGCTTTCACTTTTGTTACAATTTCTTTATTTTTTATTTCCAATGAAAATTGACTTATTTAAATCAATAAATCTGCACAACACAGATGATTGTTTCCAGTTTGTTGATTTATTGATTGATAAGAAGATAATGGGAAATTGAGAGGCAGTCCAGGAGCACGAACGAAAGGGGAGGAAGATTTTGCTACCGGCTTTCATGGTGCCACAGGTGCCTCAGACAATAATTCGTGAGTATTTATTTTTGTGATTTGAAACCAATTTCTAAATTCTGGGTATGTTCTTGATAGTGGAGGAGATGTTTGTATGTTGAGAATCACTTTTGTGCGTTTGAAGACAATCTGTAAGTTTCCTATAATATTTTTAAGTATTCGTGGAAACTGTTGTGTGAGGAATAAAACATAAATTACTACGTCGTCTTACAAAATAAATTTAAAGTGAATCTGTTAAACTATAGGCTTGCTTTTTTATTTGGACCACAAAAATGAGAAAATTGGAATGGAAATTTCATGTAATTGCCTAGATTTTTAACTAGAAAACCTTCTTTGTCCGAGCCATCTTTTTTGGTGGTTGAATTTCTATAGCTAACTAGCAATATTTCATCAATATTGTTATCATCACTGCCAAGTCCATTGGGCCATTTTTGTATAATGTTTAAAAAGCTACAAATCGGCTTTTGCAGATGTTTTTCAGTTTTTTGCACAGCTAATTTCATACAAAATTTAGAAAAAGCTGCTCCTTCCACCAAGCACTCCCTTTTTTTTCCAGTTATTTCTTTGTAGTTCTTTAAACCAGTTATTAATTTTTTAGATTGTTTTGATTTCTTATGTGTTATGTTTTTTTTTTTTTAGATCGACATCAATTAGATTATATATTTGATTTTTTAATATTTTATTTTGCTCTTTATCTATTGCTCACAAGTTCTTCAATTAAGAGAACACCATCGATTCATGGTGTAACAACACGTTGAAGTTTTTTTTCGCGTTCGACAAGCAATGAAGTGTAGACTAATTTCGCTCAAGTGCCGGGTTTTTTTTCCAGACGTGTTGACTAATGTAACATGATTTGTTATTATATTAAAACTTGAAAGAATGGTTGATTTGATTTCATTTTCATGTACAAAAGAAATGGCTTGATTAACTTTTATTTTTAGAGATTTTTAGATTTAATTGTTGTTTTGGTGGATCTATTAAACTCTGTGTCGTGAATTACATAAAAGAAAAACGAGAGTTTTAAAAGAAATTATTATGTTTTTCTATGAATTGGCTTTTGATATATTCTCAACTTCTGTTTTTTACTTTTTTACCTGAAAAAGCTAAAGGGAAAGGTCATTAGAGAAAGGCTTTGACCACAAATGAATTCACATAGAAAACTTGAGAATAGCGTGAAGATAACCTAAAAGATCACATAATAATTCAAACAAATAAATTAAGCACATGATTATTATTTTTTGTGGAATATAAAATATAAATGATTGTTATAAAAAATGGGGGGAATCATTGGGTATGAATTAATATAACATCAATTAATAATATCTGAAACCATATTATCAATATTATACATTACTATTTTTTTTTAATAATCATATTAGTTTTTTATCAATCATTTTTTATTTATTATTATAAGATCATGTTATCTTCGAAATTATATAATAGATACAAAGTTACCACTTAATCTAAGACCCGCATATTGTAATAATATACCAAAGAAAGGTAATGGAAAATAAACATAAAAATATGGACCTAAATTTTTCAATATCATCTTTGCGCAGATCTATAACATGCGCATTGAATGTAGTATAAAACGTAAATGGATATGTATTTATATTTAGCAGTTGATTTGAATAAAAGAAGACATATATTATAAAAGTAGATTTGTATATTTTAAATGGATACGGTTGTATCCATATTATTTTAATAGATGATATATATTATTAACCGTCTAATAGTATCATATATATTAATAATACAAATATTATTGACCGGCTGCTGTAATATACAAATAACATTTTCGTAAGTGACCTAGATTTTTATCTGATAATAACATGCGTTTATTTTTTACCAGGGATATAATGTCATGTACTTGATTTTAAATATGTGCATAATTTGATTATATAAGGCTCACAATTTGATTATTATTACCTGTCATTATAGCACGCGATAATATCCAGAGCCAACTTTATACTTGATTACCAGTCGGGCAACCCGACCTGTATACTAAAATCGACAAATCTACAAATCTACAATTGCTAATACGAACATTCTTTCTTCTTCTTATTTATAATTCACATTTTGAGTTTAAAAGGTTTATGCTAAATTTTACATTTATTTTTGTATTTTTTATATTTGCCGCGAAAAAATCGCGGGTTTAACACTAGTATATATATATATATATATATATATATATATATATATATATATATATGGAAATTTTGCATATACTCCATTAGTTAAACATAGTTTCTGATTGGTTTAATTGATTTAAATAATTGATAACTGATGATTCATAGCTAATAGCTCAGGTAGGTGATTTTAAATGAGCTTGGTAAATTAGTTGATTAAAATAGCTGACTAGTTTTAAATTAGTGTTTGGTAAATTAGTGATTAAAGTAGCTGATCGAAGGTTAATTTACCAATATAAACATGATTGACAAACATAAAATATTATACATAAGAAGTAAAAGAAATAAAATTATAATAATTGATAAAGACTTCAAAAATAGTTTATCAAGAAATAAGACAAATACATGAAAAGTAATAATAAAATAATTATAACAAATAAAACTTTACTCATGACTAATAAAAATATTTCCGTAAAATATAAATTAATATATTATTTTATAAATAAAGTATTTTTTTAAAATATAAAAGGATAAAAAAATAATTTTTCTCAATAAGATAGGAGTTTATTAGAAAAAGTCACGATTTGTAATGTTTTCTAAACATAAGCTTATTATGCAGAATAATCTATCAGGAACTTATTCTTGGTTCTTACCAAATATCCTAAAAGAGCTCATTTAGATGAAATAAACTACAAACACTTTTAAAAAGCTCAACAAGCAGGGCCATACTATCTCAGATAGTCTAGTGAAAAATCATTTTCTCATTTAATTCATTTACTTCTCATTTAATTCAAACTATCATATAATAGTACTAATTTACTCTTAATAACTAGTTTTATTTTCTTTTCTTTTTCCCTTTTTTTCAAATTCAATTCAAAATTTTCAAAATAATTCATGTAAATTTTATATTACATTATAAAATTTCATACTAATAATCTGATACGAGCCGCCGCCAGACTCCGACCAAATTCAGACTACTTCATAGGATTTCATACTACTTGTGAAATACATACTACTTCATCAGAACTCATACTAGTTCATAAAATTTCTTACTTGTTCGTTGAATTTCATATTAGTTTTGTTAAATATCATACTAGGTTTGTTAAATTTCAAACTAGTCTGATTGAATTTCATACTACTTCATCAAGTTTCATAATTATGTGTGAAATTCCATACTTATTAGTTGAATTTCATACTAAATTTTTAAAATTTCAAACTAGTCCGGTCGAAGTTCATAATAATAAAAATTTATACTACGCGTGAATTTCATACTACTTTATCAAGTTCCATACGTGTTTGTGAAATTCCATACTTGTAATCTAAATTTCACATTAATCATATTAAATTCCACACTACCTATTAAATTCATACTAAAACCCATAATCAATTTCAAGAAAGAAAATGTGATTGAGAATGGATCTATTGAAAAATAATACAGGCCTAATACACAATCCACCTTATTTGTTAATGTTTTTGACGCATGATAAAACCAAAAGGGTTGGTTACAAGGAATTGGGGGTACTAACCTCAAATCTGAGATAAGAAACTTGAAACAGCTTCCAAATACGTCACAGTGACCTGATAAGCCTCCAAAAAGCCTCCTGGAGACCTAGCCGATACTGCAAAACAACACCTTCAGCCAAGGCGGGGGGCGGCCCCGGCGAAGGTCCTCCGATGCTTAAGTCAGATAGTGCGAGAGATATATTTGAGAGCTCAAACCGTGATCAAGATAACTTAAAAACAAAGAGAGTTATGCACCCCTTTTATAGAGACAAGAGAAGTGTTCCCCAAGCCAGGGTTTCCTTCTCCCACCACAATTCCATAAATACCGTGACCGACTTAGAATTAGGATTTCTCCTGTATGCTAAGTTCCCATACATAATGAATCTCTCGCTTAAATTACCAGAATAGGCCTGGGCCTGTGATTCATTCCATACAGTTCGCCATGACCCCACAATACCATCCATATGAGCCCATTCCGGCATAATATTTATAAAGCCCACGACCGAGCTAACAGATAGCGCCCAACACACAAAAGGATAAGAGGTCGCGACCCTATATGAGAACTCATCCTCATACTCCAGGTCGCTACTCTACAAACCAGCTCGCTCACCTCTCAGAAGAAATGCTCCTTCCAAGAAATGAGGTCACTTACCATAAATACCCACATATATTACGAATGAATTTTTAGTGTCGTATCAGCTAGTCCCCCATGTTCTAGCTGATTGAGGTACGAAATCAGGTAGGACATGTAAATAGAAAGTTAAAAGAACACCACCATCAAAAATAACCATAGAACATAAATAAATCACCCTGCCGACTTACCAAACCATATTTTAGAATAACCCAGCTCGGCATACCGAGCTATGCTACCAATCATTCCATAAGAAATCACCACATAAGATCGCGACCTCCAAAAGATCAGCTCGCTGAGCTCGCTCGTCTTCCAAGAAGAATGCTCCTCTTGGAAGAAGAGATCTGCGAGTCCCCAGACTCCATACCTGACGACCTAAAATCATAGGACCTTTCTTCCCCGACCTGAAGTTTTAATCGGTCACAACAATCCAAGAAAATGTAATCATACGCACCAAAAAAGTCAAAACACGCTTTCCTTTACCCATCCCATCTCCTCCAAGATTCATTAAATGCAGCCTGACAAAGTGTAGGACACGCGTCATCCCCTCATTCTCTCGTAGTATAATAAACGCTGTGGGCCCAAAATAAACGCCCCAAAACATTCCTCTAACCCTACCAACTTCCCGCTCCAATAAGTCCCATCAGCTTTTAACGCCGCGACCTATATACACAAAACCCCTCCATCTCCCCTCATTCTTCACTTTACCAAAACATAAGTAAAAATCGTTATTTTCGCTCTGCAAAAAAGCTCGCATATTCTCTGGTTTACAAAAAATTACCAGCAGCACATCGCTCATCACCGACCTTCACGACATCAAAAATGTGTAAGTCCCCTAAATTCCTCCTTTTCAACAACTAATTTAAATTCATATATATGTTGCATCTGCTGAGTTGTTGTTGTTGTGTTTTCTGCTGTTTTCCCCTTATGATATTTAATTAATGACAAATTCAACTTCCTCCAACCCAAATCCCCAAAATTCAAGCCTTTCCCCTGATTCTAATCCCACCGAAAACCCTTATATTTTTAAGAGAAGATGAAAACAACCTTCTTCTCCTCCCACCAGCCTTCATGACGAGCCAAAAGGCGACGTTAGTTGGTCGGAGCTAGAAGCCCAGACTAGGGCTCATACCAATGCCCAAGCCCTTCTAGAAAACATACCAGAAGATCCCTCTCCTGCCCCCTTAGCCATTGTAAATATACCGGAGGGCATTCCCTTAGACAAATCTAATATCCCACCACCTTGCGAGAACTTTCTAGAAAACCCAATGATTGTAGCGCCTTCTGTAGATGCTGCCGACCTACTTCCATCACCCCTAACAACCAGGGCAGTAAAGGATAACTACTGGTTACTCCCTGACTCAGAAAAACTCGAAGAATTCCAACAAACCCTCAACCTCCCTGAAACTGCCAAAATGGTTTTGCCCGACATTCTCCACTTAGGTCCTATGAAACCTTCTCCAGACCATATTACTCTTTTTGATGAGCTACTCAGGTCGGGATTTAGATTCTCACCGCACCAATTCTATATCGAGATAGCCCACTTATACAAAAGTCTCCATTTTACAATTGACCCCTAATTCCATGAAATTCTTGGCGAGGTATATTATATTATTTAAATACTATGATACGGAGCCCGACCCAGTCTTCTTCCATTTTTTCTTTCAAATAAAATACCAAAGACATTCTTTTTATCTTTCTGCTCGCACCGGCAAAGCCCGATTCTTAGTAAATCCCTCAAATAAGGTTCCTGATTGGAGGAGAAATTTCTTCTTAATTCACAACACTAAGAGGTGGCCTTTTCCAACCGAGCTACAATACCATACCCCAAAACAAACCAATCCTCCCAGTCCTGAACATTTTCCCATCTTGTACAAAAAATATTCTGACCAGCTCGCAGAATGGAGTAAGCGCCCATTTGACGTGGTGCTACTCACCAGCCGGTCCAAAATTTTCAAATTTGTGGGCATCGACTCTCGTCCGGTCGACCCAGATCTTGCCATGACCCAATCAGAGTTCAGTAGGTCTTCTATGTTACACAACTTTATACCATCATCAATTGTTATAATTTAACACACCACTTTGTTATTGCAGTTGCGTTCGTCAATAAGTGCGTCTCGTCTAGCTCTGAAGAAGTCACAGAGCAGACCAATCTGCAACCCGCGGTCACCTCAATACCTCCTCCTATCATCAACGTGGATGAGGTACTAAATCAAGCCTTCGGGACAGAGGCGGACGAGGAAGTGGAGGACGACCTGGAAGATGTAATACTAGTCCAGCGGTCCTCGAAGGGAAAACGATCCATCAAGACAGCCGCCAAAAACCCGAGCTCTCCCGCTCCAAAATGCCGTCGTCTCTGCAAAATGCACGCTGTTGCGTCCTCTAGGTCTCCCGACCTGGGAAAAGGACTGGCCCAGTGCGACAATACCAAGGAGATGGCCTTTCTCGACGAACGAATAATCAAACAGGTAATTTATTACTTCAAAATCCTCCCCTTACCAAAATAATGCCTTCAAACCCTTATATTACTTCATGATACAGCTGAGTCCCCTGGTCTCCAAGCTATCAGAGGAACTACATGCTCGGTTCGCTGAAAGTGACCTCCAGAATACTTGCGACGAGCTGACCGCCTAAGCCAAACAACAAACCCGACAGCTGTCCTTGACCCAAGGAGAATTGGATGGGGCGAATCACCTGCTAAAAGCTCGTGAGGAGGAGATATTAATTCTGTAGATCCAGGTGAACAGCTTGAAGGATGAAATAGCTCATTTGGGCAATGAGGTCAAGGACGACAAAGACAAGCTCGCCAGGTCGAGGAGCTCAAAGCGCAAAATCAGAAGCTCGAGGAGCAGAACCAGGTGGCACATGAGCGAGGTGTATTTGAAGGACGGCGAACCTTCTTATTGAGCGATGTAGGCCAAAAGTACATGGGCGCCTACCAGGAAGAGTTGCTGAAGGCGTACAAGAAGTCTTCCTTGTACTTTGGCAAAATGGCAGTCGGCAGCAAGGAATGGGTTTTTAAGGCCACTGGAATAATCAAGGACCAGATCGAGGCCTTCAATGTTGCCTATACCCCCGATGTGTCGGCCATCATTGATATGCTGCCGACATTCAGCTCCTTTAAAGGCGACATAAACCAGCCAATCGATGCCAAGTGGTGGCAATCTTGTCAGGGCCGAGCTGTGCTGTCCGCCAAACTGACTGCTGAGTTGGAAACGTCACTTGTGGACTTTGTTCCTGCTCTCGGGCCGAACGCGACCTGATGGCTTGCTACTTTTCTCAAAATTCAAAACCTGTATTTTGCTCGCACACTTTATGAACGACCCTTCTTACATGTATGAACAATTCCATTTCTATGTTTATTATATGAATGGCTCTTCAACTCAAACCATATGTGAACCTGCAACTTAAACCATGTAAAAACCAAACCATCATAATCCACCATAAACCCATAAATTAATATAGGTCGTACGAATTCAAAATCAATCGCAACCATACGTCCCACCTCCACAAAACCACGAGGTCATAAAATAATCAAACCACGAATCACAAATAATCCAAAGGAGCTAAAACAAGCTCGCAGATATAAGTTATACATGTTAGCTCGCAAAGATATAAACATCCATAACACAACAATTCCATAAAAATATGTAAGTCAAACATATCCTTCTCAAACATATGTAAAACAACATAATCACATCACTTAACCATATTGAGAAACCATGAAAATAGTTCGCCAAGTTTTATTATATATCGAAAAAGATATCCACCCCTGAGGGTACATCATAAAACCATTATTCGTCCCAAAGGGTTCACACACAATCAGCCTGCCCCGTAGGGTAATAAGAAAACCGCCCCGAAGGGTAAAACATCAACAGCCCGCCCCGAAGGGTAATGAAACAACCGCCCCAAAGGGTAAAACATCAACAGCCTGCCCCGAAGGGTAAAACACAAACAGCCCGCCCCGAAGGGTAAAATACAAACACAGCCCGCCACCTAGGCGTAATACCTCTTCAAGTGACACACATTCCAGCTCATAGATAGAACTTTACCTTCAACATTCTCAAGTATGTATGCTCCTCCCCACAGTACCTTTGTCACTTTGAACGGCCTGACCCAATTTGGATCAAGCTTTCTAGTTTTGCGCAATGCATCAGCCTGTCTCCATACCAAATCACCAACCTGAAAACAGCGGTGCTTCACACGTTTATTAAAAGCATCCTGTATCCTTTGTTTATAATGCTCCAACCGGGTCGCAGCCTTCTCTCGTATCTCATCAATCGTTTCAACTGCTCCTCTTGATAATCTTTTGTTTTCCTCCACATTAAACGCCGCTAGGCGATGCGATCCACCTACTATCTTGGCTGGAATAACAACTTCCATCCCATAGACTAAACTGAACGACAACTCCCCTGTAGAAGTTTGGGGAGTTGTTCGATAAGCCCAAAAAACTGATGTGATCTCTTCTTCCCAAAGACCACCTGCTTTTCCCAATTGTAGCTTAAGACCTTGAACAATGATACGATTAGTAACTTCAACTTGCCCATTAGTTTGGGGGATGTGCCACAGAAGCAAATCACTACTTCATCCCCATTTCTTTACACTAAACTTGGAATTTCCGCCCATTGAACTAGGTTCCATTATCAGACACCAACACTCGTGGGACACCAAACCTGCAAAAAATGTTATTGAAAATAAAATCCACCATATCTTGTTCGCTTATGCCCGTAACCGCTTCGCCCTCCACCCACTTTGTAAAGTAATCATCTGCTACCGCCAAGTATTGTTTATTGCCCAGTGTCTTTGGAAAAGATCCCACAATGATAATTCCATTGTGCAAATGAGCACGACGACCTCATAACCATCATTTCTTCGGCAGATATGTGGATAATCGGAGCATGCATCTGGCACTTCTTACACGTTCTTACCATGTAGTTAGCCATGCCTTTCATTCCTGGCCAAAAGAAGCCAGCCCGCAATGTTATACCGACCAACGCTCTTCCCTTCGCATGATCACCACAATATCCCTCCTGTATCTCCTTTAGCACCTCCAATCCCTGCTCCTTAGCCAAGCATTTAAAAAAAAAAGGTCAAAAGCATGACCTCTTGTATAACTCCTCATTTATAACGCAAAAACGAGCCGCTGTTTTAGTTTCCTTCATTGTCAACCGCTTTGCCCCTTCCTTTGCTTTAATGAGAGTATCCCGGATAGGTGTGCGCCAACCATCCTTAAATTCGAGCTCCATTACCTCGTCTCCTTTTCCACACTACTGTGATTCAACTCCATTAACATGATTTTCCAAGTATCACAGGTCCCTAATGCACCCGCAATCCGAGCGAGCTGATCAACCCGAGTGTTTTCAGCTCGCGGCAAGTGCTCTAGTTTAAACTCCTCAAAGCGTGCTACCTCTTCTTGTAACTTTTTAAAATACACCGCCATGTGTTCCTCCTTCGCTTCATAAGAACCATCGAACTGACGAGCTATCAGTTGCAAATCTGTGTATGCCCATACTTTCCTTGCTCCCAGATCGCTCGCCATTTTTACACCCTGCAGCACAGCTTCATACTCAGCTTCATTGGTTTAATCTCGAATTCCAAATTTTCCCCTTCCGGGCTGGTTAACACAATACCCAGCCCTGCTCCTGACACCATAGTTGATCTATTGGTATGCAATACCCATGCCTTTATCTCATCACTTGAATCATATGGACGTGCCATCTCCTGTAAAAAATCTTCCAACACTTGTGCCTTGATGGCCGTCCTAGGTTCGTACACCACATCGTATTCGCTTAATTCCAAAGCCCACTTCACCAGTCCTCCGGACACATTTGGGTTACTCAGAACCTGCTTGAGAGCTAAATTGGTACGTACTCTCACCCCGTGGCTCAAAAAGTATGGCCGCAGTTTCCTTGTTGTATAGATCAGCGCAATACCCCCTTTCTCCAGCTCGGAATAATTCAGCTCAGCACCTCGCAGCATCCTGTTGATATAATAGATAGGTTTTTGTGTACCTTCATCCTCTCTAATTAGCACCGAACTTACTGCGACCTCCCCAACCGATATATATAAGATCAGGTCTTCTCCAGGCATCGGCTTGGTCAACAATGGTATTTCAGCCAAGTATTTTTTCTATTCCTCAAACGCATCCACTTCCTCTTTTGTCCATTCGAACTTGGACCCTTTCCGGAGTGCCCTGAAAAAGGAGACACCCTTTTCTTCCGATCTGGAAATAAAACGGTTAAGACCTGCAATGCGGCCTGTAAGCACCTGTACGTCGCGTACTGTCCGAGGATGTGGCATCTCCAAAATATCCCGCACTTTCTCCGGATTAACCTCAATACCCCTCTCTATCACCATATAGCCCAAAAATTCTCCAGATCGCACACCAAACACGCACTTCTCCGGATTAAGCTTCATCCCGTATTGCCTCAGTATAAGAAATGTCTTTCTCAAATCCTCCACATGGGATTCTGCTTTCTTGCTCTTGACCAACATATCATCGACGTAAACCTCCATAGTGGACCCCAACATGTCCTTGAACATTCGATCCACCAATCTTTGATAGGTCACTCCTACATTTTTTAGGCCAAAGGGCATGGACACAAAATAATATGTCCCCGTAGAAATAACAAAGCTCACCTTGGGATGGTCCTCCTTTGCAAGAGGTATTTGGTGATACCCCTGCGAAGCATCCATCATGCTCAGCAGCTCGCACCCGAGGTGAATCCACCAACTGATCAATTCATGGTAAAGGATAATGATCCTTTGGACAGGCTTTATTCAAGTCACGAGAATCCACACACATCCTCCACTTTTGTCCCGGCTTTGGTACCATCACAAAATTAGATAAGTATTCTGGAAATTGTGTTTCTCGAATGTGGCCTGCTCTTAGCAATTTCCGCACCTCCTCTTCAATTACCTTGTCCAAATCAGGCCCAAAATGTCTTCTCTTCTGTTTAATCGACCTCGTCTTCGGGTCTGCATTCAAATGATGTCGTGCGACCTATGGAGAGAACCCCGTCATTTCTCCATCACCAAAAGCAAAAAAATCCCGAAATTCCTTCAATAATCTTACTAGTTCTTCCTTCAATGTCTCTGCCATCAAGGTCCCGATCCTCGTAGTGTATTTCGGACGACCTTCTTCTAATGAAATTTCCATCAACTCTTCATGTGGCGGAACATAATTATCCTGTTCTTTCACATTTTTCGCACTAAGTACACCCTCTGGAAGATCGTTATCCCTCTCGGGTTTGTTCTCGCTTAACCCTTTTCTGACCGTCATTTGATAACACGACCTTGCGACTTGCTGTTCGGAAATAACTTCCCCCACTATGTCTCCCACCGGATACTTGATACTCATGTGATATGTTGACGTCACTGCCTGGAATGCATTAAGGGTAGGTCGACCTAATATTGCATTATATGCCGACCTCCCCCGAACTATCAAAAACTTCAGATCTCTCTTTACCTGCAACTCATCCTTCCCTAATACCACTGCCAGCGTTAGCTCTCCTTCCGTAATCACTTTTGTCCCATTAAACGCATATATGGGCGTGTTCACAGGTCGCACCTTGGTCTCCAACTTCATTTGCTCAAGACAATTTGTGTATATTATATTGACCAAGCTCCCATTGTCCACAAAATTATGCCGACCTCGTACTCTGCCACCTCAGCTTCAATTACCAACACATCATTATGATCCTCCTGCAGCCCGCGTCGTTCATTAGGACCAAAAGAGATGATTGGTCCAGATATCTGCGGGCATCGACTCACACTAGTGACCTCCCACATTCCCGGGCGAGCTGACTTAACATACTTCTTCCGTGCACTATTGGTATCGCCATCTGTTGGTCCGCCCAAAATCATATTTATTCTCCATTTATTTTTTCTTGGGCCATTATGTCCCTGATTTCCTTGTTGTGGCTGCCTCGCGACCTAATCCTGAGACGGGTCCCTCGGTGTTGGTGGGGGTAATGGTTGACTCGGTTCCCTTGGTTCTCCGTCTTTGTAAATAACTTCTTTCAGGTGACCATCTTTTATGAGCCTCTCGATTTCCTCTTTAAGATGCCTGCACCTCTCCGTGGAATGACCATAATTGTTGTGAAGCAAACAAAAGAAATCAAATTTGGGATTAGTGGGGAGCGGCGTGCGGTTTCCCGGCCACTTGATGTCATTAAGTATCAAGTGCTCCATGATAGTAAACACCTTAGCCCGCGGATAAGCCAGTGGTGTAAAATCCTCGTTCCTCCAATTTCAAATATCCATCTACGGTTTTTCCCTCACCACGGGACTCGGGGTTAGGAGCCCACACACTATCCTTCTGGGTTCTCTTCTAACCTCCCTCCTTGAAATACTGCCTCCTGTATCCACGACCTCCCTGCTAAATCGCACACGGTGTTCCTCCTCAGCTTCCTCCACTTATATGTATTTATGGCATCTTTCCAGGACCTCATCATATGTTCGTGCCTCCTTCTTCACCAACGACTTGCGTAAGTCCTCTCTCCTCAATCCTTGATGTAAAGCTCCCGCCTTCATCTCGTCTATAGTGGTGGGTACTTCCAGTGTGGCACTGGTAAAACTGTTAACGTATTGCTTCAACGTTTCGTCAGGTCGCTGTACCATCGTAAAGAGCAACTGTGCAGTCTTCGCATTCTGCCTCACACTGGAAAATTGTTTCAAGATAGTAGCTCGCAGCACCTGAAAGTTGGTAATTTTTCCTCGCGGTAATTGATAGAACCAGCTCTGCGCGATTCTCCTCAAGGTAGACACAAAGTCTCGCCATGCTACAGCATCTGTATATCCATGTAAAATCCTCTCATTTTTGAAGAGCTTCAAATGCTCCACTGGGTCTGCCATCCTGCGATATTGAAACTCCAATGCCTTGTAACCCTTGGGCATCGCAGCTCGCAACATATCATCCGAAAAAGGATGTCCCTTATCTTCATCAAGCTTTTCTCCTTCTATTCGTTTTTACAAGTTTAACAAGGCCTCCTGCCTATCTCTAAATGCCTTATTCTCTGGTCCGACCTCATTCTCGCCATCTTCTTCATGGTACCCACTCCGACTCTTGCGCGACTTATCTCGAGATTCACCATCCGTACTCGAGGTTTGTGTTCCGCTCTCACTGGTAGATTTGCTGTGTCGCCGACCTCGACGTTTGTAGTATTTTTGCCATATCTTCACCTTCTTGTACTTATACCTGCGGGTACGAGACTCCGTGGATGAGGTAAAGTTGGAAGAATCTACCTGTTTTTGCTTTCCCCCGCTCTTTCTCCCTTGAGAATATCCCCGAGACAAAGACCCTCCACTTTGTTTTGTATTCTTTGTTATCGATTTTTTCCTTTGCCCGCCGTTCGATCCATCAGCCTTTTGTTTTGGAGTACTCAGCTCGCCTGATAGGTACATATTTAGTTCTTCCTGTTTCTCTAGAGGCACAAATTCCATAAGACCTTCTAAGAATCCTTTGTTGATTTGACAGGGCTTATCCTTGGGTAAATCTCTCCACTCTTTCGTCCCTATATGAACCATTCTTTGCTCCACAACCTCCGGTGTCTTCGCCTCCAAGTCTCCTTCAGGCTCTTTTCCGTTGTGTTGCCTTGGTGAGGGTGGTGGTGTGGCACCCAAATTCTGGATTAATGGTTCTCCCTGAGAAGATGTTTGTCCGTCTTTTGTTGGTTCTCCTTTATTGACTTCCGCCATCTTGTTTTTCTTCTTCGATCTGCTTGACCCAGGACCAAAATTCAAGTTTCTTGGTTGGATTTTATCCTTCATACTGCGCTTGCGAAACTTCTCACGTCTTTTGCTCAAAGACTCGATGTCACTCTTTCCCACATACGGTGCCACTTGATAAAACCAAAAGGATTGGTTACCAAGAATTGTGGGTACTAACCTCAAATCTGAGATCAGACTGAAACAGCTTCCAAATACGTCACAGCTACCTGATAAGCCTCCAAAAAGCCTCCTGGAGACCTAGCCGATCCGCCGTTTAAATTAGTTGTTGAAAAGGGAGGAGTTAGGGGACTTACACATTTTTACTGTCATGAAGGTCGGTGATGAGTGATGTGCTGCTGGTAATTTTTTGTAAACCAGAGAGTATGCGAGCTTTTTTGCAGAGCGAAAATGGCGATTTTTACTTATGTTTTTGGTAAAGTGACGAATGAGGGGAGATGGAGGGGTTTTGTGTATATTGGGCGGCGTAAAAAGTTGATGGGACGTATTGGAGCAGGAATTTGGTAGGGTTAGAGGAATGTTTTGGGCCATTTATTTTGGGCCCACAACATTTATTATACTACGAGAAAATGAGGGGATGAAGCGTGTTCTACACTTTGTCAGGCTGCATTTAATGAATCTTGGAGGAGATTGGATGGGTAAAGGAAAGCGTGTTTTGACTTTTTTGGTGCGTATGATTAAATTTTCTTGGATTGTTGTGCCCGATTACAACTTCAAGTCAGGGAAGAAAGGTCCTATGGTTTTAGGTCGTCAAGTATGGAGTCTGGGGACTTGCAGATCTCTTCTTCCAAGAGGAGAATTCTTCTTAGAAGACGAGCGATCTCAACGAGCTGATCTTTTAGAGGTCGCGGTCTTATGTGGTGATTTCTTGTGGAATAATTGGTATCATAGCTCGGTATACCGAGTTGGGTTATTCTAAGATATGGTTTGATAAGTCGGCAGGGTGATTTATTTATGTTTTATGGTTATTTTTGATGGTGGTGTTCTTTTAACTTTCTGTTTACATGTCCTTCCTGATTTCGTACCTCAATTAGTTAGAACATGGGGGACTAGCTAATACGACACTAAAAATTCATACGTAATATATGTGGGTATTTATGGTAAGCGACCTCATTTCTTGGAAGGAGCATTTCTTCTGAGAGGTGGGCGAGCTGGTTTTTAGAGTAGCGACCTGGAGTATGAGGATGAGCTCATATGGGGTCGCGACCTCTTATGCTTTTGTGTGTTGGGCGTAATCAGTTAACTCGGTCATGGGTTTTATAAATATTAGGCCCGAATGGGCTCATATGGATGGTATTATGGGGTCCCGGCGAACTGTATGGAAAGAATCATAGGCCTAGGCCTATTCTGGTAATTTAAGCGAGAGATCCATTATGTATGGGAACTTAGCATACAGGAGAAATCCTAATTCTAAGTCGGTCACGGTATTTATGGAATTGTGGTGGGAGAAGGAAACCCTGGCTTGGGGAACACTTCTCTTGTCTCTATAAAAGGGGTGCATACCTCTCTTTGTTTTTAAGTTATTTTGATCAAGGTTTGAGATCTCAAATATATCTCTCGCACTATCTGACTTAAGCATCGGAGGACCTTCGTCGTGGCCGCCCCCCGCCTTGGCTGAAGGTGTTATTTTCCAGGATCGGCTAGGTCGCCATTAGGCTTTCTGGAGGCTTATCAGGTCGCTGTGACGTATTTGGAAGCTGTTTCAGGCCATTGATCTCAGATTTGAGGTTAGTACCCCCAATTCTTGGTAACCAATCCTTTTTGTTTTATCAACGCACTAGCCTATGTGACAGTTAAAGGTTGCTTCGAATGATACGTGTCATCATCTGGTAGCTCCAGGTGGTGACTTGTTAGCGTCTGATTGTTCGTGTTGAAATGCTACCTTATTGGATTTTTTGTCTAGGTATAAGTGGTACTTTTTTTTCATTTTATCCTCTTCATCAAAACCTATGTTTTTTTCTCTCTCATTCTCTCCTCATGGCCCTTTCTCCTGTAATCCAGAACCAGAAAAAGAAAATCATATATTCCTCCCATCGTTGAAATAATTCATTTCTCAATATTCAGTCATCATGTTTCTTCCAATTATTTTTTAAGTCATCATTCTTCCTATTATTTATTCCATTGTAAGTTTTATTTTCCTTTTTGTTTATGTAATTACATTTTTGTGTTTTCTTTTATTTGTATTTCAATTTACTTTCGCATAAATTATATGATCAAATTGCAAAGACTACAAATAAAGAAATCGATATTTTTATGGGATTATGCTTCTGAAATGCGTTTTTATTTTTATTTTTTTGATTGTTTTGTAATATTCCATTTTGGTGTTTTGTCAATATTTTTCTGATATGTATTTTAGATTAATTGTATATTCAAAAGATCTCAAATATCCATAAATACACATATTATTTTTTTGAAATATTTAAGATCTGGAGTATTTTTGAAATCCAAAAATATTTTTGGTATTATGATTCTGATTATTTTTTGAACTATTTAATATTTGAATGATTTCGGATCTTGGTTGTTTTCTAAATCGATTTTTTTGGTATTATTCTTCTAAATTATTTCACATTAATTGTAATTAGTGTTTATATTCGAATTCTGAATTTCGATAAATTTTCTGTTCAAATTTCAAATATCTGACAATACATAAATCCACAAATATTATAGGATTATCCTTCTGGGTTAATCAAAACTCAACTATTGCAAAATATCTTTTTAAGTGTTTAGATTTGTATTTGTTTTTTTTAATCATTCATGCTTTTTATTTTTTATTTATGCAATTTTGAGGTGTTAAGTTTTAAGTAGGAAAATTATTAGTTTCATTCTAACTATTCTATTAAATATGACTTTAAAAAAATCATCTATCATTCTAAAGTAATCATGATTTAATAAATCATATACAAATACAATTGATGTGGTCACTAAAAAACCCATCAAAATATCTAGCCATAAAAAGTATTTCCTTAAAATGTTCCACTGATTATGCGTAATTAATATAGAATTTTCATGTTTATCTCATATTAGTTTTTGAAATAATTAAATCAAAATTAAAATAAATATCCTCATTTTAGCATGAGTAGATTAAATATAAAGTTTTGCCATCACATACTTCTCATATTATCTAAAACTAATTGGTATAATTATAAATTTAACATTTAAAATAGATTCCCTAATTTCACCACATTCCTTCAATTATGTTATTTCTATTGTACATGATTGAGATACACCACTCACTTCATCTTTAAAAAAAAAATTTTTGAAGGAATCTAATAATGTTTATAACTGAATTATATATATTATAGAAATACAGTATAATCAAATTGAATTAGTTATTTTATAATCATTATAATTAGAAGGTCAAAATTATAATTTCCGTATGTATCACACTTTCCAACCCAAACATATCCTCCCTAAATTCAAGACAGTTGATGTTAATATAAGAACTTTATATCTATCTATCTATCTATCTATCTATCTATCTATCTATCTATATATATAGGATTGGGTTCAAATGAGAACCCCGTCATTATATGTGAACCTAGGGACTAATTCTGGCCTTAGTTCTAATATTGCACAGTATAATTATATGTCCAGGTTCATTGTGCTTTTTACACTGTACTGTAGTGCTAAAATCAGTCCAGTTTTTTTAATTTAATTATATATATATATATATATATATATATATATATATATATATATATATATATATATATATATATATATATATATATATATATATATATATATATATATTACGTTTTAAAACATGCAATATGTATCTTAAATTGTAGATCTTGAGAATGTGATTAATTTGATATATATTTCATTCAAAACGAATAAAATCTGAAAAAGTTATGGTTTGTTGAAGATTTGAGTTTCATTTCAAATTTTTGAATTTGCAGTTTATATACGAAATTTGCGATGCTTTTTGTATACAATCGTAGTGTTTTTTTTCTTAATATATTGTGCTTTCTAAATAACAATGTAGTGCTCTTTGTAAATGTTGATATATGTCCAAAATACCTTTTTTTAATTAATTAATGTATTTTTTTACATTATTACCATGTTTGACATGTCATGATCTCAAATATCAAGATTATCCAATCTAATGATCAAGATGAGTCCCTAGGTTCACATATAATGACGGGTTCTCATTTGAACCCAATCATATATATATATATATATATATATATATTATATATATATATATATGATTGGGTTCAAATGAGAACCCGTCATTATATGTGAACCTAGGGACTAATCCTGACCTTAGATCTAATATTGCACAGTGCAATTATATGTCCAGGTTCATTGTGCTTTTTACACAGTACTGTAGTGCTAAAATCAGTCCAATTTTTTTAATTTAATTATATATATATTTTTTACGTTTTAAAACATGCAATATGTATCTTAAATTGTAGATCTTGAGAATGTGATTAATTTGATATATATTTCATTCAAAACGAATAAAATGTGATTATAATAAGACAAGATAAATGGTCCATCTACTCCCTAAATTAACAATTCACTTTAAAAATTCCCCAAAATTAATTATTAAACTAAGTTAACCAAAACTTATGCGCTTATTGAACTTAACACTAAATTGAGTCAATATGGTTTATTTAACTAACAAGAATTTGTTCGATTGACAAAATTTGACCTTAATTATTCAAAACTATACCTTTTTACATGTTCTTCGATTTATAATAGGTATATTTGTTTATTGCTTCCGTTTGGTTATAACTTTAATGTTACTTGATGTTAATTGGGGAGTTCTTAAATCATATTAAAGTCTTGTTTGGACTAAATGAAAGATGAGATAAACTCTCTAGATTAACAATTGACTTTAAAAACACCCCTAAATCAGTCCTTAAATTAAGTCAATCAAAGGGCGTTGAGATTTTTTTTTTTGCTTTTCTTATTGAACTTAACATCAAATTGAGTCAATGGTTGATTTCATAAACAAATGTTTATTCGAATGACAAAATCGAGGCTTAATTATTCAAGATTATGCTTATTTTACATGTTCTTAAATTTATAAGAGATATTTTTCTTTTTTTCTTTTTGATTGGTTATAAGTTTAATATTAATTGATGTTAATTGGTGAATTCCTTAAATTATAATAAACTTTTATTTGGACTAAATGAAAGATGAAATAACCTCCCAAAATTAAAATTTTAATCTAACAACACAACAAGATCAATCCTTAAATAACTCAGTCAAATCTAGTTTTGCATACTTTTATTTTACACGTTAAACATACTTAATTGACCGTATTGATTTGCATATCTAGATATGCAAGTTGGGAATTTATATTATTTTTAGGTATAAAAAAAACCATAAAATCCGTGTCTCTTCTATAGTAATTTTAATATTTAAGTATTTTTAATTGATGTACATATCTATAAATCAAAAGGAAAAATTCGCATTTGATACACAATTGAAAAAATAATATCCCGTTTAATCACTCAAAACCTTTTCTTCCCATCTAGGTTAAATTAATCTCATTATATCACAATTACCATTTAAATGGACCACAGTACCCTAATCCAAAAGATAATGAGATCTTGTTATGCATAGTAAGGAGCAGCAATCTCGCTCTCTAACTAATTTTCTCTCTTCCCTCAGTCGTTGCACACGGGAAAACTATCTTTAATGATAAATCGAGAATCAATATTATTTGTGTTATCGCGGTCGATCCACCCTGACTATCACAAAGCACCAAATTAACCATGAAAATCGAAAAAGGTAAGAATTTTTTTTTCTTTTAAGTTGATAAACTGGTCTTAGATTTACCGATTCACTTTGAACAATATCTTGGTTGTTGCACTTTTCAAAAAAAGAAATTGACGGTATTTTTTAAGGTTTTGAAGTATCCACCCAGTTAAATTTCATATATTTTGGAGTTTTATTACATCTCAATCACAAAATCAGTACAAAATGATTTATTATCAAATTAACTAGTTTGTGATTTCTTTCACCCGGTATAGGTTTGTTGTTTAGTAAGTGAAACCAAGTATTATTTTCACTCCAATCAAGTATAACTTATGTTACGACTAAGTACCGCAACCATACTAAACCATATGATGTCTATTCTCCACACTAAGTACTAGTTATAGTGAACCTAAGTATTATTTTCACTCCGATCAAGTGTAACTTATGTTTCGACTAAGTACCACAACCATACTAAATAATATAATATTTATTTCCACATTAAGTACTAGTTATATTGAAACTAAGTGTTATTTCACTCCGATCAAGTATAACTTATGTTACGACTAAGTACCGCAACCATACTAAACAATATGATGTCTATTTTCCACACTAAGTACTAGTTGTATTGAAACTAAGTACTATATTAACTCCGATCAAGTATAACTTATGTTACGACTAAGTACCGCAACCATACTAAACCATATGATGTCTATTTTCCACACTAAGTACAAGTTATATTGAAACTAAGTACTATTTTCACTCCGATCAAGTATAAACTTATGTTTCGACTAAGTACCGCAACCATACTAAACAATATAATGTTTATTTTTCACACTTAGTTTATTCCCACTAAATACTATTTATACGTACAATGGATATAATTTTCTAATTAGTTCTTAATCTTACATTTTATATGTATAGACAAAGTATTGATGTATATATATGTGGATGGAAAGGTATAACTCACAATAAGACAAATGACACAATACCATGTAGATATAGAACCAATAATGTTGTCCTTTAAAATATATTGAAATCAAGTATTGTTGATGTTTTAATGATACGATTATTGAGTAGATTCGTTTATACCGAATATATGCATCCAATACTTGGCGATTTTATTTTTTATTCGTTATGCCTATTAGTACTTAGTGTATGTGTATCTAATACTTATTTCATATGTACTTAGTACTTAGTTTTATGCATCCTATACTTAGTCTATATGCATCCAATACTTGGCGAATTTATTTTTTATTCGTTTGCCTTTTAGTACTTAGTGTATGTGTATCTAGTACTTAGTAACTTAGTTTTAATGCATCCTATACTTAGTCTATATGCATCCAATTCTTGACGATTTTACTTTTATTCGTTATGCCTTCTAGTACTCAGTGTATGTGCGTCTAGTACTTAGTTTTTATGCCATCCTATACTTTGGCGATTTTATTTCTTATTCGTTATGCTTTTAGTACTTAGTATATGTGCATCTATTACTTAGTTCACATGTACTTAGTACTTAGTTTTTATGCATCCGATACTTAGTTTAAATGCATCCAATTCTTGGCGATTTTAATTTTTTATTCGTTATGCCTTCTAGTACTAAGTGTTTGTGCGTCTAGTACTTAGTTTACATGCACTTAGTACTTAGTTTTTATGCATCCTATACTTGGCGATTTTATTTTTTATTCGTTATGGTTCTAGTACTTAGTGTGTGTGCATCTAGTACTTAGTTCACATGTACTTAGTACTTAGTTTTTATGCATCCGATACTTCGTTTAAATGCATCCAATACTTGGCGATTTTATTTTTTATTCGTTATGCCTTTTAGTACTTAGTGTATGTGCATCTAGTACTTAGTTCACATGTACTTAATACTTAGTTTTTATGCATCCTATACTTGGCGATTTTGTTTTTTATTCGTTATGCCTTTTAGTACTTAGTGTATGTGCATCTAGTACTTAGTTCACATGTACTTAGTACTTAGTTTTTATGCATCTGATACTTCGTTTAAATGCTTCCAATACTTGGCGATTTTATTTTTTATTCGTTATGCCTTCTGGTACTTAGTGTATTTGCATCTAGTACTTAGTTCACATGTACTTAGTACTTAGCTTTTATGCATCTGATACTTAGTTTAAATGCATCCAATTCTTTGCTATTTTATTTTTTCTTCGTTATTCCTTTTAGTACTTATTTCAAATGTACTTAGTACTTAGTTTTTATGCATCCGATACTTAGTATATATGCATCCAATACTTGGCGATTTTATTTTTTATTCGTTATGCCTTGTAGTACTTAGTGTATGTGCATCTAATACTTAATTCACATGTACTTTGTACTTAGTTTTTATGCATCCAATACTTAGTTTAAATGCATTCAATTCTTGGCGATTTTATTTTTTATTCATTATGCCTTTTAGTACTTAGTGTATGTTCATTTAGTACTTAGTTCACATGTATTTAGTACTTTATTTTCTATGCATTTGATACTTAGTTTAACTGCATCCAATAATATAATGCATAAATCTACCAACCTAATCGAACATATTCGGAGTATCCATGTAATTAATACACAACCAAATGAAATACAAATCATCATAACAACTGCAAGTAAAAACTCAACATTCATTATAAATACTTAATATGCAATATATTAGCATCATAGAAAATGTCATACGGTACTTATTTGGAATACATATACAAAATATTTTCCATAAAATTCCACCAGTTAATCCTAGGATATGATTATAATAAATCCCACCATTTAAGCCTATGATATAATTACAAAAAGGGATGGACCACAAAAAGTCCCACCAGTTAAGCCTAGGATATAATTACAAAAAGGGTTGGACTAGGTTATAAGAAGTTCCACCAGCCACATATTAGATCAGATTACAGAAAATCCCACAAGTTAAGCCTAAGCTATAATTACAAAAAATTAGACCAGGTTATAAAAAGTTCAACCAGTCAACCTCCTCAAAACACATTTGACCAAACTACAAAAATTCTTACCCGCCACCCTCAAAACACAAAATACAAACCTTTATTTACCTTCTTGCATGTACGTCGATTATACCCTTGTTTACCACAATTCTTGCACTTTCTAACCATGACAACTACTTGTGATGGACGTCTCTCTGTCCTTCTACGACCGGGCTGAGCTCGTACATCGGGGGCACGAATTACATCGTTTTGAGGAAAATCCAATATATTATGGTCAAAGTTTGGTATAGGATTTATTGTTCGACCATAAGCTTGTTTATACATCCCAACTTGATAATAATTATCACAAAAATCATACACCGATAATGACTTCGACTCAATACAAGCACATGCATGTTTGCAAGGTATTTTTTATATTTGCCATTCCCGACAAGTACAAGTACGAGCCTACGAATTGACTGCACAAGTTTTATCGGCATCACATACCTCAAATGTCCATGTACTTGACTGGGCGATTTTTAAAGGAGGGAGGCAGTATAATTTAATGCGAGTTTTGTTTCAGGCTTAGGGCACAACATATTAGCAAATTTTGAAACCCCTTCGCGGCGAGCATGGTTCATGGTCATAATTTGTTTTCTGATGTGATCCACCATAGGTACAATAGGCATGAAACGTGCAGGTTTTACCCAATTATTCTAACACTCTGCTTGATTATTATTGATGACACCCCAATGATCTCCAGAAAATAAAGAATTAGCCCAACATTGTGGCTCGGATATCATAATAAAGTCTCTAGCAAGAGGCATCGATTCTAATATACTATATATATGTCACTTATACTCTTGTCTAGTAGGAGCATATGCAGCTTTGTTAAAAACTGAGCACCAATGCTTCTTGTTATGCATGGGGTACTTTCTCATAACCTTACAAAGAAAAAAACACAATGCTAGAATGATATGAAAAATTACACATGATCCAGAATAATAAATTATATTATAATAGTAAGAAAGCGTTAAAATTAACTTCACACCCAACATAAAATAAATCTCTTACCGTATTTTTTAAATTATCGACCAAGTGTCTCAAACAATAAGTTTGGTGGCTGCCAGGTAAAAGCATCGGGATTTCTTTAAGAAGCCCACTACTTCGATCACTGAAAAAGTGAATCTTGTGAAACTTGATACGCCCGAAGAAATTAAAGCACCCCTAAGTTTTATGCAAAACCACTCCCAATTAACATCATTCTCAGCATCAACGACGGCAAATGCTATTGTGAATAAATCACCATTCGCATCCTTGCTCATAGCACTTAATAAGCAGCCTTTAAAATTATTTTTAATAAAAGTACCATCTAAAAAGATCAACGGCCTACATCCAGTCACAAAACCAGTGATACAAGCATAGAAGCAAATAAAGAGCCGACAAAACTTTTGAGTGTTTGGATCAATCTCACAATCAGCGATGCTTCCTGGGGTTGTCTCAAGCACTGCATTACAATACCACCTAAGTTTGTCGTAAGAGTCCCTATCTACTCCACGAATATCGTGCATGGCTATTTCCTTTCCGACCCACGCCTTGTGATACTTACGAGTTAAACCGTAATCTCTGTGGAGGTCTTTTAAAATCGTGCATGGCCTGTAACATGGCTTGTCTCTCAACTTTTCTCTAATTATAGTTGAAACCCAAGTGTAACCTGCTCTCGGATGCCCCCTACTTAGAAGATTGTACTCAACACAAGTGTGAGTTAAATTGCACTTTCTAATGGCAAATGAGTTATCCGCTTTATATCTTGAAGCATATATTCGCCATCCATAATTTTCATTCGTACAAACAACTTTAACCTTCATACTATATTCTTCTTGTACTGAAAAGAACGTAACGTAGCAATGGCATAATTTTTAACATGGTTTTTGAAATCAGGAGCATCTTTGAAAGTTTGCCCCTCCCCACGGATGCAACGACGCCAAGAATCAAGAGATTTGGTTTGCGATATCATATGAGATTCATGTAGAACAACCTCCCTGCATTCATCATTATAATAAATAATGTATGAAAGTATAACAAACTACCTAACACATATTAAGCTGAACAAATGCTACTCGATGCATATTCCAAATTATGCAATTATAAATTCAAAATGAAAATAGGAAATGATACTTGATGCATACTCCAAATTACGCAATTAAAACTTCAAAATGAAAACAAAAAAATAGAGATAACCTCATGAAAGATGCCAATACAAGCAACATGAGACGTTAAAATAAATATATAACAGTCATTAATGCAACTAACCTATTTGTGTAATTTCACGAGCTATGGTAATAAAGATGTGGGTAAAAAATGACAAAAAGTACATCTAAAATTCAAACTACAATGTAGAATCAATTATAGAATAGTTAATCCTTAAAAATTTCAACATTAAATCACAGTTTAATATTACCTAATAATAATTAATAACAATTATACAATAGAATATAGTATATATGACTTGCCTACTTGTAGAGATGTTTTGAGATCTACATCCGTTCAGTTGATCTTTCCGAATTGCAGCAATATCCACAATGGTTTGCTACCAACAAATGTGCAACCGGATCATGTTTGCGACATCATCATCGTCAATCAGACTCACTTCCAAATTGTTGTGAGGGGCAGCGTACTTTAACATAAAAAGAAGGGGATTTACTTCGGTCCATCTCTTAGAAATATTGTCGAACATATTTGCTAAACTCCCTTCATTGTATAAAGGAAAGATGTACAACTGGTCGCCATAAGAACAACTTCCTAATAGCTCGGCTCGAATCCCTTCCATTGTCGCACAAGATTTTCCAGTTAAAGGTATCTAATAAAAAAAACTTGTTAAAACCAATCAAAACAACAACTTCAATAATACTGTACACCATTTAAAAAAAAAAGAGACTTAATATCAAAAATAAAACACATAGAGCAATAAGTTTAGACACATAAATCAAAACTTAATATATATATATATATATATATATATATATATATATATATATATATATATATATATATATATAATTAAATCACTCCAATAATAATAAATAAATAACTTACACAACAAATATGAGAAAAGTTGATGGTGATCGTCGATATTGAAAGAGCTTTTCGTCGGTGTTTGAAGACATCACTTTCTTACCAGCGAAAACTTAATTGCCGCCATTTCTCAAGCCCTAATCCATTTTTTCTTTTGAGTTTACGCAGGTTTGAAGATAAATGAATATTGGTTAAAAAAACAGGATTTTGGAGACAAATTAATGTGTGATTTTGCAAGCCCTAATCCATTTTTTCTTTTGAGTTTACGCAGGTT
>BMAC01000465.1:287442-310290 GCA_014905375.1 Phtheirospermum japonicum
GACTGATGCTTGGAGTGACAGAAAGAGAAGAAGCATCATGAACTTGTGTGTTAATTCGAAAGCAGGTACAATATTTCTTTCTTCTAAGGAATCGTCCGATGTAGCACACACGAGTGAAATGATTTACGAGTACGTTAATCAATGCATTGAGCAAATTGGGCCTGAGAATGTCGTTCAAGTAGTGACTGATAATGCTTCAAACAATATGGGAGCGGCAAAATTATTACGTTTGAAAAGGCCAACTATCTTTTGGACATCATGTGCCGCGCACACCATTAATCTCATACTTGAAGGCATTGCAAAACTACCCCGCTTCAAGAAGATCCTCGATCAAGCTAAAGCCTTGACCATCTTCATATATGCACATCATAAGACCTTAGCCATGATGAGATCTTTTACAAAGAAAAAGGACATAGTGAGGCCCGGGGTGACAAGATTTGCATCTTCATTCCTTAGTTTGCAAAGTTTGATGGATAAGAAAGCGCAATTGAAGGCAATGTTTAGTAGCTCTGAGTGGGATGAGTGCAAATGGTCTAAGACCGTCAAAGGACAAGCAAGTTATAATACCGTAATGGCTATTGGTTTTTGGAATGGTGTAAGATCTTGCTTGACCGTTTTTGCACCTTTGGTAAAGGTACTTCGCATTGCCGATGCGGATGGAAAGCCATCAATGGGATTTCTATATGGGGAGCTTTTGCAAGCAAAGGAAGATATAAAAAATGCTCTAAATAATTATCCCAAAAACTACGATCCCATCTTGGAGATAATGGATGCGAAGATGAAAGGTTTCATAGTTGAGCTAAAAAAAAAATTATTTCAATGGCCCTCCATAGATCCACCTTATACCACTTGTAAATAATTCGAGAAACATAATATGATAAGAAGTACTAGTAACTCATCCGCTAAGATATATTCACTCTGTCCCATTTTATCTGTCGTAATTAATTATATCACGAATATTAAAAAAATAATTGGTGTTATAATTATAGATATAAAAAAGTAATTTGTGTTATAATTATAAATATCAAATGACCATAATATGTAATCTTCTTAAATTATTAAAAGTGTGAAATAATAAATGTAACAGTAAAAGTAGTTAAATAACTTTAATTCTTATTAGGAAAATAAAAAATAACAATAATTATCTTTTTAAAATAAAAATGTATATAAATATGACACATATAGAATGTGATTTTTTTTCTTCCAAATAGCGACAAATGGGACAAAAAAAATATTCAAATAGCGACGGATAGAACGGAACGGAGGAAATAAAAACAAAGTGATAATCCGTCCATTAAGATATAAGAAATAAGTGATGATTCTTGCTCGAGATCTTGAATACTTTACGCCCACTCGTTTGCATCTAAAATCACATTAAGTTGGTAGATTGGCCTTGCATGATAATCCATAATATTAATTGTTATAAATAATTAATCATTATAAAAATATAATTGAGTTCCAAGATCTTGAACTTCATGATTTTCACAATTAGTTATACAATAATAATTATGACTAATCGTGAGCAGCCATGTCCTTTCCTGTTCTACCCAATCAGATTGTTGAAAAGATATGTAGAATTTGAAGGTCTATGGTTTTGAAAATAAGTCTCAATTTGTGGTGTTGTTTATCAATGTTAGCCAACACTGGTTAACAACATCAACCAGAGTTAATCAAAAATTATGCAGCGGAAATTAAATTAAGAACACAGCAAACTAAATTCAGTTCACAAGTAAAAGTACTTGTGAACTTGGGTGTACAAACCCGAAAACTATATTACTTATTTGTTCGATCAATACAAAAATATGAAGTAATATATGAAAACTAAAATATCAAAAACTTGATACTAAATAATTGTCGCCGTGATGACAAGATCTTCTCCGTTGGTTATGCAACTTCAAAGAACTTGATAATCTCGAACAATGGCTCCAAGTAGTCTTCTCTTCTTCTCCTTGCTGTGCGTCTTGCGTTTCGTTCTCTGTCTCAAAAAATCGTGCGTTCAAAAGTCATTCCAACCTTTAGGATTCTCTTGTCTTAAATAGACAATCCTAGAATCCTAAACTTGGTAAACAAGTAAAACAAATCCTAAATACAATCTAGAAAACTAACTAAAGTCTTAAACATTAACTAGGAAACAAATAAAGTCCTAAATCTAGTTTCCTAACTTATTTTGTGCCCAAGAAAGGCAAATAATAAAATAGAAATTATTGCCAAGAATAAATTTCTCAACAATCTCCCCATTTTGCCTTTCTGGACAAAATACTAAGACGCAAAAAAAAAAAGTTCAAACAAAAACAACTAACTCCCCCTAAGTTAATAAACTCCCCTTAAATAAAACACCCAATGTTATTAAGTCATCAACCAAACATCACAAACCAACATTTATCAAAACAAAACAGAATAAAAGGAACTTATTGACTTCGAACCCTCTTCGAACGACGAGGGGATATCGAAGTTCCTTCACCCATATCCTTTCACTTCTTCTTCTCCTGCATTCTCTTCATCTTCTTCAAGGCCTTATTGCGAGAGCGGATCCTCTTCCTTCGCTTTTCCTAAGCAAGACTCGCCAAGGCCTCGGCAGCAACCGTATCAGCTTCAACATCCTTATCCGCAGCAGCATCCTCAACATCCTCATTTGCGTCGCCAACATTTTCTCCCCCTTTTTGACCAGAAGTCAAAAGGGCTTCCATAAGCGAACCACGAAGTGCCTTCATCTGGTCATCTGCGCATCAATCCAAGCTACATGCGCCTTAAGAACCTGCGCAGAAATTGGGACCAATGTTGGGAGTGCCGGTCCTAACACCACTAGCAACATTGCCCTGAAAGGTGCCTGCCAAGGGAGATCAATAACCCTGGCACCCGTGACATGTTGGCCCCTCAAAGCAAACCAGTCAGCCTCCCCAGTAAGGACATCATCAGAATGAAGCTCCAAGCCCTGATTCTCAAGCAGGCTGAATATCAAAGAGGGAAAGCACAACGATGCGTCTGACCTGGTGGTGGCAAACTTCGTAACAATATCAAACACATGCTGCCTGAAACTGTACTTGATTCCCCTTCCAAGCCTGTACAAAAACTGGGACTGAGGCTGAGTAACACACGTAGTATTCTTGGAGGGAACCCAGTTGTAAATGGCCACCTTGTGCAAAATAGAATAGAGAGAAGAAAGCCTAGTTCTTGGCAACTGTTCAAACCATGTATGCACCATACCACCAGACAAAAATGAAATAGCCTCATCCATATCATCCACAGTAGAATCACCCCGATATGGCTCAGTGCCAAACAATTCATCAATTAAATCAAGGGTGAAACTAAACACTTTGCCATAGTTCACAGAGTTTGGATCAACAATAGACGGCAACAAATTTGCATAAAACTCAACAACAACATCCCGGACAAATGGCATGGCAGTGGAAACTGTGGAGTACATACCTTTAAACTGGAGGTAGGTAATTAAGTTTTGTCACTCAAATAGTTCAACTGGAACTCTCCGCTCAGCAATCATGTGGCGGGTATGGTATGTATCAAACAACTCTGCAGCTTTGGCAGTCTGAAACTTCTCCGAAAAAGGCACCATATCCTCAAGCTCAGGGATCCGAGAAGGAGTACCTGTGGAGGACTTGGAATGAGCGGAGGCGTCGGAAGAAGTCGGCGTGGGTGCACGAGAAGCAATCGGAACAGAGGCAGTGCTGGAAAACGAAATAGACGGTGAATGATGTGATGTTGGTATGGGGGAACCAACATTAGAAGCAACATCGTCCTCTTCAGCGACCTTCTTTTTCTTCTTGTCCCTCTTCCAGGTAGCAAGAATATCACGAAGAGGCACATCAAACGAGGAATCAAGGGAATACTCAAAAAGCTCATGATCAAACTCAGATTGATCTTTACTAGCTGGAGACGGAGGAGGAATAGCGGGAGTCGGTCTGGGGGAGCTGGTGACTTCGCCGGTAATGAAATCCAAAATAGTATATGGAGGGAAAGAATATCCAGTCGCAGTGGAACCAGGAGAAACCTTGACTTTCGCCGGGCCAGATCTCTTGTCGGCCAAACTCACAAGCTGCTTCCGGCGAGGCGTCTTGTTCGTCGTAAGAGTAGGAGCGGAAGGTAACGGAGGCACCGATACTTCCACCGGAGCAGGGACGTAATCATCATCTTCAGGGTCTGACATCACGGTGACATCCTCCGCGAGATTCATGTGCTCAATAGGCACATTGCGGCGTGGCCCTGCGCGACTCTTCGATACTGCAGGCGGCAACCGGGAGGTATGTTGCGCAACCGCCTGGACCTTTTCAAGGTAGGGTTCCCCACTCTTCCAAACATCTCAGCTATAAACACTAAATCCGGGGGATTATCAACATCTATCTCGTTCCCTGGCTGTCCTGGGAACACCTGGGCTGGGCTTCAGGCATGGCGTCAACCGGCGGCGGAGCTGGAGCAACGCCGTGAGATTCTTGTGGCGGCGAGGGCGATGGTGATGTTGTTACCGATGGTGGGATGGAAGAGGAACCACCACCAATTTCTTCACGTGTGTCCAGGCCACCAACTCTGGGATAAGGCGCAGGAACCTGTTCGTCGGAGCGACGGAACTCTACCGGCAACTCTGGAACAGATGAGGGCGACGACGAGTTCGACATCCTGCAAATTCTCGGGAACACAAGAGCAAAAATAGAATCGAGATAATTGGAGAGAAGTAAGGAAGCTTGGGAGTTCAATTTGCAGAGGGTTAATGATCAAACGGTAAAAAAGATTCAGATATTTATCCTTTCGAAAATGACCGTTGAAGGAGAGAGAAAATAGAGAATAAAAGGAAACAACCCTAATTTTACCACCAGCGGATTTTTGAGTTTTAAAAACACGATTTTTATTTCCTTCTAAAAACAGCACCACTCCCCCTTAATTAAGCCTACTTGGTCACAACACCAATACCATTATCTCTTCTTTAATTTATTTTTAAGAAAAATTGCACAACTCTTAAAACAAAATCGGCCGAAGTAGATAGCTAGAACAAGTGAACCATCAGCTCAGTAGTATACATCTTGTGCAATATAAAATATTCTCGCTCCAAATTAAACTCGTTATTACCTGTCCAGCCGCCCGATTATTATAACACCACTGAAACACTTATTTAGCTAGATTCAAAACACAATTAAGAGATTTCAAGATAGACAAAAATACAAGCAACAGTACGCACAGCAAGATGGCATCTTCACAAAGTATGAATGTCCTATGGGATGCCTAAAATTCATGCCCTAAAAGAATATGCAAAAACATATTATGATTTCAGTGACTTGATCCAATGTTGCTTTTTATTACTGATAACATTATAAACCAACATTGCCTTAGGTGAAGTCAATGGAAACTTACCCCTTAACCCAAGTTAATGACTAAGTCAAGATCTCTCAAGAAGGTGAAATTTAAAGATTGGATCAGTTTGTATCCAAATTTTCTTCATCCTTGAAGGGATTTGAATCTTTTAATCTTCAACAATTGCTGTTTAACACCTCTTATTTTTGGACCTGGGAGAAAATCAATTTCTGCGGGCAAGTCCCACAATCACCTAATTGAAGAGGTTGATCCTTTTTGTCATCACTTTTATTGCAACACAGGACCTTATTGCACTTTCAATCAAATTCAATGCATTTGGATTATGTATGAAAAGAAAGATAAAAATGCATGCAAACGTATACAGATGTTGTGACTGATGTTGATATTGGATGTCACAACATCACAAACCAACATTGGTTTAGACAATGCACATACCGAGATCTCTTCTCAAACGAGAGAAGGTCTCGAACTCTAATGCCTTAGTGAAGATGTCAGCAAGCTGATTGTCTGTTCCAATATGCTCAAGGCTAACAATCTTCCTCTCAACTAAGTCTCGAATAAAGTGGTACCTTATGTCAATGTGTTTGATTCGAGAATGCTGGACCGGATTTTTAGAGATGTCAATTGCACTGGAATTGTCACACAGCACAGTCAAGATACTACTGTGCAGACCATAGTCTTCTATCATTTGGTTCATCCACAGTATTTGTGTGCACGCACTTTCAACTGCAATGTACTCGGCTTCAGCCGTAGAAAGAGAAATACAATTTTGCTTCTTACTGTACCAAGAGATTAGATTGTTACCCAAGAAAAAATATCCCCCTGTAGTACTCTTTCTATCTACCACATCCCCAGCCCAGTCCGAATCAGTATACCCTACAAGTTCAGTACCAATATCTTTTGTATACCACACACCTAGTTCAGTTTTACCAGCAATGTACCTAATAATTCTTTTAACGGCTTTCAAGTGTGACTCTTTTGGATTAGATTGATATCTAGCACACAAACACACACTATACATAATATCAGGTCTAATTGCTGTCAAATACAACAGACTCCCTATCATGCTTCTGTACATGGTGTTATCAACACCCTTACCAACATCGTCTCTCGACAGCTTCATAGTTTTACCCAGTGGGGTTTTCTTATGAGTTTCACTTTCTAGTCCAAACTTTCTGACTAAGTTCTTAGCATATTTAGTCTAGGAAAGGAAAATACCATCATCAAGCTGTTTGATTTGAAGACCGAGAAAGTACGAGAGGTTACCTTCCATGCTCATCTCAAATGTGTCGGACATTCGAGTGATAAACTCCTTAACCATCTGCTCGTTAGTGGATCCAAAAATAATATCATCCACATAAATMTGGACGATTAAGATGTGCTTATTGGATTTAAGAAGGAACAAAGTTTTGTCAACTCCCCCTCGTCTAAAGTTCAAATAAAGCAAATGTTGAGTTATCCTTTCATACCAAACTCTAGGAGCTTATTTTAAACCATAAAGAGCCTTTTTTAATTTCAAAACAAAATTCGATTTTTGAGGATCTATAAATCCTTTAGGCTGCTCAACATACACTTCTTCACTTAAGACTCCATTTAAAAAAGCACTCTTAATGTCCATTTGATGCAATGAAATGTTCATATAATAAGCAACAACAAGTAAAAGCCTTACCGACTCAATGCGGGCAACAGGGGCAAATGTCTCATCAAAATCGATTCCTTCAATTTGTGTATACCCTTGCGCAACCAGTCGAGCTTTATTCCTTACGATGTTGCCAGCCTTATCAGTCTTGTTCTTGAAAATCCACTTTGTTCCTGTCACGTGGAAATTTTCTGGATGAGGAACTAAATCTCAAACATCATTTTTGGCGAATTGGTCCAGCTCTTCTTGCATTGCTTTTATCCAAAACTCATACTTGAGTTCATCCTCCACACGCTTGGGCTCTGTTTTAGAAAGGTACAAAGATTCACGAATCTTAGAACAGTTAGTAGACAGACAGACGTACCTGACCATTTCCTTGAAATTTATCTGTCGTCTTCTTGTACTCATTTCATCTAAATCTCCTATCATTTGGCCTACGGGATGGTTTCTATGAATTCTGGATGGGATATCCCTCTGATGAAGATCAATGGGATCAGCTGGATCTTCTTCTTCTTCTGATTCGGAATCTAATTCTGCGGCGGTTTGGCTTGATGTTGGCTCTGATGTTGAGATCCCAGAATCAACATTGGTACCAACATCGCTTAACTCTATGAGTTCAGCACCTGCATCTCTGTTTTCAATACCTGCACTATCATCTGAAGGAGGAGATACATTTTCTTGAGGATTTTGATCATATATCATATCATTATCCTCTGTAGGTTTGACTCCACTCGTTAGATCATCGAACTTGACATTCATTGACTCAAACATGCTTCGAGTTCTAAGATTAAACAACCTATATGCATGACTATTTTGGGAATAACCCATGAAAATGCACTTATCACTCTTTGAGTCTAGTTTAGCTAGATGATTTCTATCGTTGAGCACATAGCAAATACATCCAAACACATGAAAATAGCTCAAGTTCGGTTTTTTACCCATCAACAACTCATAGGGAGTAGCACATGACCCTGATCTAAAATAAGCCCTATTTATAATATAACATGCAGTATTCATTGCTTCAGCTCAAAAACGTTTTGCTATGCCATTCGAAATGAGCATAGTTCTAGTCATCTCAGCAAGAGTCCTATTTTTACGTTCAGCTATGCCATTTTGTTGGGGAGTAATGGGTGAAGAAAATTCATGACTTATGCCCTCCGAAGTGCAGTATTTTGAGAAAGATGCATTTTTAAACTCTTTACCGTGACCAGTTCTAATCCTACCAATGTTCACATCAAATCTTACACACAGCCTTTTTGCAAGTTTTTTGAAAGCTTCAAAAGTTTCAAATTTTTCTTTTAGAAATTCTACCCAAGTGAACCTAGAAAAATCATCTACAATAACTAAAACGTACCTCTTTCCACCAAGTCTCTCGAATTCAAGTGGTCCCATGAGATCCATATGAAGGAGTTCGAAGCAAGAAGATGTAGTGAGGCTTTGCTGAACTGGATGTGGCACCCTTACCTGCTTTCCTTTCTGGCATGCCTCGCACACAGGAATGATCTTGGTGTTGAGCTTAGGAAGCCCAGACACAGCTTCTTCCTTGGCCAACCTGTCCATCATCTTGTAGTTGACATTTTGATGCCACACCTCAGCATCACTCAATTGAGACAGTTTGCAAAAGGCATCACTTTGGATTTGGTAGCAGTTATCCGAAGTCCTTTGACTAGTGAGAATACATGGTCCATTCTCCTCGTAGACTTCACACTCCTCACGGTTGAGTTTGACACTAAAACCTCCGTCGCACAGTTGACTTATGCTTATCAAATTTCCAGTAAGTCCTTCTACCAGCAACACATTTTCAAGAGTTACAATGCCGGGAACATGTAGAGTTCCTTGACCAACAATTTGGCCATTTGCGCCTCCACCATAATTTACTTTTCCACCTCGAAATCTGACAATGTTGGAAAGTAGCTCCTCTGACCCAATCATATGCTTGGAGCATCCACTATCGAAATACCAGGCTCCAGGGACGTGGGACTTCAGGGAGGTATGGATTATATTGCACTTGACGTTATTTTTCTTGCCCACACTTGTTTGAACCTGGTGTTGGTATTGATGTTGGTATGACGGGAACCAACATTGGATTTTCATAGTTTTAGTGGTGTTGAAATATATCAACGGGTTCATGGCTCGGTATTATCGGACTTCAATTCAATTGAAGGATTCAAAGTGTTTCAAGCTTGGAAAATAGAAGAAAAATGAAAATAAAGTAATTAAACTAACTAAACTAAACTAGGAATTGAAATTACAAGTGAGTCGGATGCCTCAATATGAAAATGCAAAGCAATTATGGAAATAAGCAAGAAAATGCAATGTTTCACCAAGTACAAGCATGCAAGCACAAGGTACAACTATGCATAAAATCCTAAATAATGCAAATAAGTAAAATTGAAAGCATGTATGTAAAGAGCAAGAAAAGTTGACATGAAAGTTTAAAACTTTAAGGAAAATAATAAGCATCAAAGTGTAGATCTAAGATTTAACCTAAAACTATGCATGAAAATTAAATTGCAATTAAAGCATAGGAAAAACTCAAAATCAAGACGATCTAAGACTCGATCTATGATCTAGATGTGTCACTCATCTAGATTCCATAGCCAATTCTTAAGATCTAACTTGAATTCAAGGTGCTAAGACAAAAGGCATAACATCAAGAACAAGCATGGAAATGAAGAACAAAGCATGGAAATAAAGCATAAAACATGAAATTGAAAGGAAACTTACTTGAATTAAGAAATGAAATAAAGTTTGAATGTAATTGCATCAAAAGTAACAATCCAAAAGAGTATTTGAATTCTTCTTAGGCTTACAAACCCAAGGCCAAGCATGAAAGTAAATCTAAATCTAGAAAAGAAATTATATCAAAACTTGAGATTGAGTCTAAAACCTAAGAGAGGAAATTATTCAATAGCTTGAGAGTAATTTTGATCCCAAACCCAAGTTAGGGTTGGGAAGAGAGTGATATCTTCAAAGGTGTAAGGTGTGGGCTTTATATACTTGTTTGTAGGGGCAAAACCGTTAAAAATGCCCAAAATTACTGAACTCCCAGCGTCGCAGTCGATCGACTGACAAAACAGTCGATCGACTGCCCAGTCTCAAACAGCCAACTCTCTGCTGAGCAGTCGATCGACAGAAACCCAGTTTATCGACTGAGAAATTTACGGAATTATCCAATAATGTCTATATGAAATGTAGCCCTTTTTCTTGGATATCATCTAGCATTTGATTTATATCGTTTGGAACTTTCCTCCGAGAGTTATGGGATCCGCACCAAAACCTGCCATAAGAGAGGCGATGACGAACTGTCTCCACTTAAAGATGTTTTTTTACCATTTTTAGACTCAAAATTTGGAATTGTTGTAAACACAAAGGTTTTAGACAATTCTCTCATCTTTCCAATGGTATAAGGTGTAGGCAAATGGCACAAGTGATTTTGGAGTTATACTTATATTACGACAACTGAGACATCCACTGAGCGAATATAATCCTTTTAACCACCTACAAAATAAGAATTCAAGCTTAAAACCCCAAAAATAACGCAAACACCTCACATATCGTACTATTAAAGTCGAAAAGAAGATCAACGAGAAAAATTCTTAAAACCTAATGAAAAACAACTCGAAACTACTAGACACAACGCTAAACCCTAACTAAAAACACGAGGAAAAACATTACAATTACATGCAAAACACCCAGTCATATGCTTGGAGCATCCACTATTGAAATACCAGGCTCCAGGGAGGTATGGATCATATTTCACTTGACGTTATTTTTCTTGACCCACACTTGTTTGAACCTGGTATTGGTATTGATGTTGGTATGACGGGAACCAACATTGGATTTAGCAGCCGCATTAGTTCTCTGAAAGTGTCTTCTCTCACCAATGATTATCCAGCAGAAAGGCCGAATGTGACCTGGCTCGCCACAATGATGGCACACGAACTGTCTCCTCCTCTTCTTGTGCCGCTTGGGCAATTTCTGCTCTTGACTTGAGGATTGTGATGGCTGATTCGGTTTATATCCAATTCCATGTTTTGAGGTTTCTGGGAAACTCATCTCCAAGATTTCGTCGAGCTTTGCCTTCTCCTTGTTCAGATTTGTGATGGTTCCTTGAACCCTTTTCAGCTCAGTTTTTACCTTCTAGCTCAGCATCTTTCTTGGTGAGTGATGATTCCAATCGGACAATTATGTCAGTTTGATCACTCTTTTCCTTGGTTAGTTTCTCAACCTCTTTCATGAGATCCTTGACCTTGAGTACCTGTTTTCCCCAACTGACAAATAGTTGCTTATGCTCAACACTTAACTGCTCGTACGCCTCAAGATAATCCGTAGTCTCTGCATTCAGGCACACGCTGTTGGTTTCAAGGATACCAACATGGATGTCATCGTCCCACACAATATTGGAGAACAAGGATGGAACAGGTTCAGTTGACTCACAATCATTGACATTCTCAGTAAAGTCTGTAGCAACCATGCTCTTTTTCCTAAGAGTGTTAGGATACTCATTCTTATAGTATCCTCAACCCTTACATTCGTGGCATTGCACCTCACTGAGTGGTTTCGAGGGACTGGATGTATTGGGAATTGACGATGTGGACTGAGATCTGGGAAGAGTTCGTCCAGTAAACTTTGGAGTAGACGCCTGTGGCCTGGACTTTGTGTTTGGGCCTCCAATGTTGTTCTTCTTCTTCAAGAAATTATTAAAATGTTGGGTCACAAAAGATAATTCGTCCTCCTCAAGCGTAGTGGATTCCATCTTTTTCAGAATCCCATTCAAATCAAACTCCTCATCATCTTCATCGTTGTCTGGGATTGTATCGGAGGAGAGGGCCACATTCTTCTCTTTTAGGTTGGAACCAAGGTGTTCCATCTCATATTGCTTGAGGTTTCCGACTAAGGTGTGGAACTCTATATCATCAACATCTTTGGATTCTTCTATGGCAACCACCTTCATATTATATTTCTTTGTGATGGATCTCAATAGTTTTCCCACAAGACGCGAGTTAATTATTGATTCTCCAAGCTCTATACACTCGCTTGTAACATCAGAGAGTCTCATAGCGTAGTCCATGATGGACTCCTTTTCGTCCATTCTCATTGCTTCGAAAGTAGACATCAGCATTCTCAGCCTTGATTTCTTCACGCTTGCAGTTCCTTCACACACCCTTTGAAGTGCGTCCCATGCATCCTTTGCTGAGTGGCAATTCTTGATGACTCTGTAGTAACTTGCATCAACATATCCACACACCCTTTGGAGTGCGTCCCATGCATCCTTTGCTGAGTGGCAATTCTTGATGACTCTGTAGTAGCTTGCATCAACATATCCACACAAAGTGTTGATGCATTTGGAATTCCAGTTTGCATTAGATATTTCGTCAGCAGTCTAATCTTCATTTTTCTTATCGATGGTGTCACCTTCACCGTCAGTGACACGTGGCATTTCCTATCCAATTAGAACGGTTCTCCACGCATGTTCGTTAATGCTCTTTAAGTGCCACCGCATCCTTTATTTCCAAAGGGAATAGTTATCCTCATTGAGGATCGGAGGCCTTGGGTTGCCTTGAGCATCCATAGCACCTAAAAATAAGGATCAGTACTTAAAAGGTTAAGTAACCCGCTCTAGATGCCAATTGTAGAATTCGAAGGTCTATGATTTTGAAAATAAGTCTCAGTTTGTGATGTTGTTTATCAATGTTAGCCAACACTGGTTAACAACATCAACCAGATTTAATCGAAAATTATGCAGCGGAAATTAAATTAAGAACACAGCAAACTAAACTCAGTTCACAAGTAAAAGTACTTGTGAACTTGGGTGTACAAACCCGAAAACTATATTACTTTCTTGTTCGATCAATACAAAAATATGAAGTAATATATGAAAACTAAAATATCAAAAACTTGATACTAAATACTTGTCGCCGTGATGACAAGATTTTCTCCGTTGGTTATGCAACTTCAAAGAACTTGATAATCTCGAACAATGGCTCCAAGTAGTCTTCTCATCTTCTCCTTGCTGTGCGTCTTGCGTTGCGTCCTCTGTATCAAAGATCCGTGCGTTCAAAAGTCATTCCAAGCTTTAGGACTCTCTTGTCTTAAATAGACAATCCTAGAATCCTAAACTTGGTAAACAAGTAAAAAAAATCCTAAATACAATGTAGGAAACTAACTAAAGTCTTAAACATTAACTAGGAAACAAATAAAGTCCTAAATCTAGTTTCCTAACTTATTTTGTGCCCAAGAAAGGCAAATAATAAAATAGGAATTATTGCCAAGAATAAATTTTTCAACAGGATTTAATATATCCGATTTCTCTCTCCTAGCCGTCCTTAATCTCAGTTTGTAATTTGCGTGAGTTTGATAGATTAATGTAAAACTGATTAATCTTTTTTCGGCGGAGAGGACCATATATATCTTATTTTGCTAAAGGTGATTATTCCAGACAGATGAACCACACAGTCTATCAACGTGTGCGAAGTTGGGTGAAACCAACTCTTTTAATTGACCAATAATATATTTATAAAACTTGTCTATTAAGTTTATTATTTAGATATTAAAATTAAATAATTAATATCTAATTTATATATATGGCACATTGGCCACATATATCTAATATTCTCCCACTTGACTGAGTGACAGAATATGCGTTCATGGTTTAAAATTAATCATAATGTGCACATCATAATGATAAGTTTTAATTTCATTGGTCGAAAATTCATTCTTAAGTATATACTAATATGAGTCGCGGAGGTTCTATATCAATTACCCGACATAGTTCCTTCCATGTACCACAATTTTAGTTTTCTACTTAAATTCTCATAAACGTAAAATCAATAATGGTACACATTAATGTTTAATAATACACCAGATCCTGTTAAAGTTGTGTCAACATTTATGTATACATTAATGACAAACATGATATCTAGTAATTCCAGAAACACTATATAAAAGATCTCAAAGAGTCATATACATAAAGTATAGAATCATTAGGTTACATTAATAATCCCCATTCTCCCGACATGTTTAATAAATGCCTTTGGGGACAATCCTTTAATCAAAGGATCTGCAATCATGAGATTGGCGCTGATATGATCGATTGACATCTTTTGTTTCTAAACTTCTTCTTTAATGACAAGGTATTTTAATTCCATATGTCTAGCACCTTTTAAATACGTGTCGTGTTTAGAGAAGAAAACTATTGCGGCATTATCAAATAAACTCTCAGCGGCTTGGCAATAATGTCGACTATTCCAAGTACTGAGATAAAATTCTGCAACCAATTTACTTGAAGTGAGGCTTCAAAGCATGCCACAAATTCAACTTCCATAGTGAATGCAGTAATGATAGACTGCTTCACACTTTTTCATGATATTGGTCCCCCAACTAATAGGAACACATAACCAGATGTGAATTTTCTCGTGTCAACACATCCGGCATGATATGAATCTGAATAACCAATCACCTTTAAACGATCAGACCTACGATAAGTAAGCATGTGATCTTTTGTCCCTTGCAAGTACCTCAATTCTTTATTTGCAGCTATCCAGTGATCTTTTCCTGGATTGCTTTGATAACGACCAAGCATTCCAACAGCAAAACTGATATCTGGTCTAGTCTGTGCATACATTAAGCTCCCAACAATTGATGCATAAGGAATATCTTTCATTCGCTTACGTTCCAACTCATTCTTTGGACATTGTATAAGACTAAAATTATCTCCCTTCTGAATTGGAACGATACTTAATGAGCACTTTTCCATTCTAAACCTCTCTAAGACTTTGTTAATATATGCTTTCTGAGATAACCTAACAATCCTTGTGATCTATTCCGAAATATTTCTATTCCGATCACATAAGTTGCCTCATCCATATCTTTCATTTCAAAGTTATTCGAGAGAAAGTTCTTGGTGTCATATATCAAACCAAGATCATTCGTTGCAAGTAAGATGTAATCAACATACAGAATCATAATAATAAACTTTCTCCCAGTGACTTTCAGATAATTACATCGATCAAAAATATTTTCTTCAAATCTAAAAGAAGTGATGGTATCATTGAACTTAAGATACCATTGACGGGAAGCTTGTTTAAATCCGTATATTGATTTCTTAAGTTTACACATCATACGTTCTTTTCCTTCTAGAGAGAAACCATCAGGTTGATTCATATAAACTTCTCCATCCAAATTACCATTCAAAAAGGCTATTTTCACATCCATTTGATGTAGCTCCAAATCATAATGAGCCACCAAAGCCATAATAATTCTAAAAGAAACTTTCTTAGAAACCGGTGAAAAGGTCTCATTATAATCAATACCACTTTTCTGAGTAAAACCTTTTGCAACAAGTCTGGACTTATGTCGTTTGATATTGCCATTGGAATCGCAAACCTTCTAACAATTTAACAAGGTCCCAAACTTCATTCTGTTCCATAGATTTCAACTCATCTTTCATGGCATCTAACCATTTTATAGAATTATCACTTTCCATGGCATGTGAAAATAAAACTGGATCATCATCAACTCCTAAGTCACATTCTGACTCTTGAGGATAAACCACATATTCATCTGAAATAGCAGATCCCCTTTGTCTTTTAGATCTACGTAATTGTGTTTCATGTTGTTGATTCATTGTAGGTTCATTATCGTTATTGTGAGTTTCTTGATCATTAATGTGTTGTTCTTAACCAATATTAGGTTGTTCAACAATGGGAGGAACAACAACTTTACAAGGAGTTATGGGCAAAAGAATTTGCACCCTAACTTCTTGAATATCCACGTTTCGTGGTTCTTGACTCCCACTAACTTCATGATTTTCAATGAACCTAGCATTTCTAGTTTCAATAATTCTTGTACAATGATTGGACAGTAAAACTTATACCCTTTAGACTTTTTCAGGATAGTCAATGAAGTAACCACTGATTGTCTTTGAATCCAATTTATTTTCTTGTGGATTGCAAGCTCTTACTTCTGTGGGCAACCCTAAACATGCAGGTGCCTTAAGTTAGATTTCCTACCAGTCCACAGTTCAAAAGGAGTCTTAAGAACTGCCTTACTAGGAACCCTGTTTAACAAATACATGGCAGTTTTAAGAGCGTGCATCCACAATGATGTGGGTAATGAAGAATTACTTAACATACTCCTAAACATATCCAAGAGAGTACGATTACGTCTTTCTGCTACACCATTTTGTTGTGATGTACCTGGCATAGTATATTTAACACATATACCACGCTTTTCCAAGAATTTGGCAAACGAGCCTGGACATTGCCCAAATTCATTATATTTTTCATAAAATTCACCACCTCTATCAAATCTAATAATCTTCACTCTTCTATCTAGCTGTCTTTCAACCTCAGTAATAAATACCTCCAGGGAGTCTACCGACTGAGACTATTCATTTAATAGATAGATATAATCATAACGTGAAAAATTATCGATAAAAGTGATAAAATATCTTTCTTTTCCGAAAGAGGAAACATCAAAAGGCCTGCAGATATCGATGTGTATTATTTCAAGAAGATGTGTGCTTCTAGTGGCTCCATTCTTTGTGTGTTTTGTTTGTTTTCCCTTAATACAAACAAATGTCAAAATCGTTAAAATCCAGATTTGGAAGGATTTCGTTCTTTACCAATCTTTTCATTCGTTCTTTGAAAATATGACCAAACGTTTATGCCACAAGAAAGCAGAATTTTCATTCATTAAATCACGTTTTGTTCCAACATTATGATGCAGGGTTAAAACAATCTCAACAATATTATTATCGAGTTTAAGTTTATAAAGACCATCATTAAGGACACCTAAACCAATAAAAAGATTTTGTTTAAACAAACTAAAACATCCATTCTCAAATTTAAAGAAATATCCAACAGAATCAAGTTTTGAAAGAGAAATCAAATTACGAGAAACGGAAGTTACATAAAGAGTTTGAATCAAATCTAAATGGTGTCCAAAATCTAAAATAAGACGATAAGTTCCAATAGTTTCAACTGGAGCTTTGACTCAATTTCTCATGTACACATACTTTTCATTTGGATGTGATTCGAGTCGTAAGGAATCCCTGCACCGTATTTGAAACATGAGTGGTGCAGCCGAAATCAAGCCACCTATTATGAGGAATTTCAACTAAATTTGATTTGAAACATACGAAAGCTTTAAGCATACCTTTCTTTTCGAACCATGCTTTACGTTTCAGGCAATCTATTTGGAAGTGTCCGGGCACAGAAACGACACTGAGATTGTTGTGTTCCTTTTTCTGGATTTGGACAGATGACTCATTCACTTTCAGTGGTCCATGCTTGCACTTTCCTTTCTCTCTTCCGACTTTCTTACCAGCTCCATGATTGGTAACGAGATAAATCGAATGAGTTCCCTGATTCTTACTCCGTGTTTCTTCCTGAACTAACATACTGTGAAGTTCATTCACATTTCATTTGACTTTCATGATGTTAAGTTCATTCGGAAGGGACCATACTCATAAGGCAGTGAATTCAAAATAAGCTGCATGAGGAAGTTATCATCCACAGTCATCCATGAGGACTTAAGTCTTGCAATGTTCGTCATTTAAATGACGTGCTCATACATGCTACGAGAACCATCAAACTTCATGTTAGTTAAAGTAACCATTAATGTCCCAGCAAATGACTTATCAGCAGTTTGGGAGCGTTCTCCCAAATTCATGAAATCCTTAGCATTTTCAGTTTGAATGAGAGCGGACTTAATGTTGTTTGCTATACTCATTACATAAGTATAAGGCTTAGTCTGTTCGATCTTTCCCAAGCATTATGGATAGATATTTAAGTGTCGTTGCAAGTATCAGTAATAACAGCAAGCTTTTCAACTTAAAGTGTTAAGTCAAGATCCAAAACACCAAGGTGAAATTGGATTTGCTCGCACCGTTCGCAATAGTTAAGCCCATTAAACATAAGAACAAACGAAACACGCGAAGAAGAGAAGCATGTATAGGTACTGCAATTAAAAGAGTTGATTGGTACATTAACGCTTTGAGATTACATAATTCAGATTCGAGAATAGAGACAATAAATGTACATTGGAGTTCTCCTTTAGGCGATCCAACAATGTACTACATTAAACGTAATTGATGCTAAAGGCTAAATTTATTTTTATTTTTAAATAATTAGTATTAAATATATTTTAACTAAATAAGATCGCCATCTTGGACACGCTAACACATCTAATAAAATATTTCAATTAACCACAATAATGTTCTTAATCATAAAATAATTGATTTACCTTTGGGTGGATCCTTAAATATTCCATAATCAATGAACGTCAATATACTCAATATCATATCATAATGTCATTTCGATTACAGCATCACATAATTATGGGTAATTGCATTTTCATTTAATTTGACATTTATAATAAGCTTTTTAATTTGGCCACTTTACGACTAACAAATTATTCATAATATATAAGTTAAATTAAACAATAGATATTACAAATTAAATAACTTCATAATTAAGACATTTTAGTGACTAACTAACTCATCTAATAAAACTTCAAATACACAAAATAATATTTGAATTTAAATTCAGTCATAATTAATTCATATAACAAAACAGTTGTTCTGCATAACACCAATGCAGGAATAACATCAATAAAGAAAACATGATCACATCGTTAATAGATACTGCATAACACCAATGCAGGAATAACATCAATAAAGAAAACATGATCACATCGTTAATAGATACGCACGATGAACTCATAAAATTATACTTTATTCATACAAATTCAATACAGTAGGAAATAAAATGAATATTATTCATGCCAGAACAAAAACAGTGGTCAACCGCAATTATTATTCATATATTATTAACACGCCAATTAAGTAATAATATAAATTGATTAACTAGTGAGCAGATATTCACCCGAGTATTTTGAGCACTGATTATTATAGGCATGAGCGTATATTGCAGCAGAAATATAACTAAATCTTAGATGATATCACCATACGGATACATAAAAATTGTAGTGAAAATATAATACTCAATTTTTGCATACATAAATCTGAAATCATGAGTTCATAAGCCTCCAGGAGGTTTGCCTAGAAGCAGCCACCCTTGAAAGAGTGCGTAATAGCTCACTGATCGAGCGCTCTTGCGCCGAAGATGAACGGGGCTAAGCGATCTGCCGAAGTTGTGGGATGGCCCGGGGCGAGGGGTACTTGTGAAATTGTTCGTTTGAAATTTCCCGAAATGACGCTCGGTACCACATGTTAATTGTTTTTAATAATTAATCATCATAAAATATAATTGAATCTCAAGATCTTGAGCTTCATGATTTTCACAATTAATTATACATTAATAATTATGACTAACCTTGATGCTCAGTCGGATTGTTAAAATGATATAATATATCTGATTTCTTTCCTTTTGTCCTTAATCTCATTCTGTAATTTGCGTGAGTTCGATAGATAATGTAAACCTAGATAATGTAAAATTGATTAATCTTTTATCGGCGTAGAGAAAGACCATATATATATATATATATATATATATATATATATATATATATATATCTTATTCTGCTAAAGACGGTTATCCAGAACAGATGAACCACACGGATTATCAACGTGTGCGGAGTTGGGTGAAACAACTCTTTTAATTGATCAATAATATATTTATAAAATATATCTATTAAATTTATTAATTATATAAATCATTAATTAAATATTAAAATTAATATATATATATATATATATATATATATATATATATATTATTATATATATTATATATATGGCACATTGACTGCACATAAATCCATAAATTAATAAGCATTCCAAGTGGAACCATTAACAATTTCCAAACCCCGGTCTTAAAAAAAAAAAAGCTCCAAGCGAGCCGTCTACTTTTAAAATAACTTGAAACGTTCAATCTACAACGACCCGCAACTCAATTTCTTATTTAAAAAACCTCGATGTCTCTTTTTTTCTTTCTTTTTTTAAATGTCTATGATTAGAACTAGAATTGAAAAATACCAGTAACATAAACCGCCAAATACCCACATCTATATACATTAACTATAGATACATAATAATTCATTTCAACTCCATTAAAAAAAAAAAAAAAAAAAAACCAAAAAAAAAAAAACCAAAATATTCGAGTACTTAAACACATATCACACAATATATAGATATTTCATGGAATATTCATTCATCACCTCAAGGAAAGGTGCCAATTTTCTTCATCTCCATCGTCTCCACGTCAACGGCAAAGCCTTTACCGTGCTGCTTCCAATAGTCCGCCTGAGGATTAATCCACTCGGGCTCCGGAATCTCGACCCTCGAGCTTTTCAAGGCCTCACTCGATATGTTGTACTTATCGTCCCTCTTCCTCAGCAAGTCCGGTTTCACCATCCCCATATTCACCGGCTGCGGCGACATCATCAGCGCCGGTGGGCCCATCGGAAGCTTATCACCTAGTCATACAAGTTTGTTTGTTTTGTAATTAGCTAATTAAGCTTAATTAATCGAGATCGATTATTTATTTAATTCATGCATAATCTTATTAATTGTTAATTAATTACCTCTATCGGTTTGCCAGGTGCACCAAAACTTGCCATATGTCTTGGCTAGATTTTCGAGTTCGGGTCCAAGGACCATTTCCGGGACCCGGGGATTGACCAAAAGTCCCGATTTGACCTGAGGTGTAAATATAACATCGTTTAAATCAGGAAATAATTAAACTGCCCAACTTTTCCTTTTGCGGTGTAATTAAAATGTTAAAAAACAGTTGGTTTTAATTTTATTTTTCCAATTAGACCAGATATTATTAAGAGGCAGGAATAAATTGACCTCATACGCATGAGAATGCCACAGTTTCTGTTCATCCGGAGAAAGAGTTTCGAAAATCTTGTCAGACACGATATACTCCACCCCTGCACGGGCACGCCACAATTAAAATCAATAATCACAATTAATTAACTAAACCGTTATCCATTTAAATCATTAAAAAAACGAAGCATCCAAAATCAAACCGATGAGTCGGCCGGTGGAGTCATCAGAGTCGTAAACGGCGCACTGGAGAAAATCCTGGTTGAGCCGGGTGACGTAGTGATGAGTCTCGATCTGGCGGCCCATGTCGTGGCTGTAGAGAGCGAAAGTGCAAATATGCTGATTCATTTGCTTGATGGGCTTCAAGGACTGGAGCATCTGGGCCCCCTTGTCCAGCATGTGCTGCTCCATGCTCATCGGCTGCCCCGGAGGGATTTTCTCGCCGCCGGCTTGGTGAGTCATCGCCGCCGCCCTATCAATGTCAGTCATGCCTTTTATTTTGTGTGAATATTTTCCGGGTTGAACAGACTTGATAGAGTAGAAATGTAGTGGATATATGAAGGGTTTGCTTTAGTTAGCTGCCACGGAGACATGCATGGGGTGTTGAGGTGGCTGGGATTCGATGGAGCCTGTTGCTACGTGGTTGACTGTCTGAATATTTTGTTGACACGTTTTCTAGGGTATGCTGGGCCAAAACGTGTTTGACGTGCCCAATTTTGGAAATACATTTTGTTGTTAAATTGAATTTATTCTATTTAATGGTGCAGCGAAAATTCGTTGTAACGAATTATATGGACTCGATCTACGTGTCGTGTAGATAATCGAAATATTTTGAATTTTTAAATCTATTTATTGGTGAGTGAGAAATAATACTTTGAAATTGAACGGTTGCTTAAGTGCGTTATTGTTTTTCCCACATTGAATGTTAATCAATGTGGAAGGGAGTTTAAAAATGACTACATTTCTTTAATATACATCAAGTAGGCCAGCGGGTGTTGTGGATTTTGTGTGAGCAAAGCTCACGCGGGCTCTTGGACTTGGGTTCGCCCGTCCGCCTCGGACCTTGGACCTTGGGCAATTGGTCCGATTGGGTGTCCTGGTTCAACCCTTACTAACTTTTTAGCCACGTGCGTTATGGGCCCTTGAACTATCTGAGTACGTTTTGTTACCTGTCCAGGTTCATGCTGCCAGGTATGAACGGCTGTCCAGATCCATGCTGCCGTGAGGCTTTATGGACGTTTTGTTACCTGTCCAAGTTCATGCTGCCAGGTATGAACGTCTGTCCAGGTTCATGCTGCCATGAGACTTTATGGACGTCATTATAACCCCTGATGGAAACCCTTATATAATGGTGGGCTGCCCATACATCTGAGATACCTGAAACAACACGGAAAATAAGAACACATTCACAGCACTATATATTGTTTCTGTTTTTTTTATTTTCTCTCGTAATTCAGTCCAGTTCTTCGAGGTCGCCATAGCTCTGGTATTTACGGTGCTGTAATACTAGAGACGGAGTCGTTTTATCTTTGAAAACGAATTGCCAAAACCAAAGAACACTATCGGGGCAATTTCGTCTTGCGGATAGAGTTTTACTCGACTCGACTTTTACTTTAGTTTCTATTTTATTTTTCCAATTTTAGTGATATATATTTACAATTCATGTTTGTGCTCATTGTATTTCCAACACATTTAGGCTATGTTTGCAAAACCAATCAATTAACCCCGTATATTTCTTAGGATAATTGTAAAATTAGAAGGTCTATGGATATACGAATAATTCTCAAATTCACGATGTTGTTAATCAATGTTAACAACACCAGTTAACAACATCAACCAGAGTAACGAAAATTTATGCAGCGAAAATTAAAATACGAGAACACGATTTAACAAATTCAGTTCACAAGTAAATACTTGTGAACTTGGGTGTACAAACCCGAAAACTATATTACTTTCACATTACAAACCAACATTGTTCAAAATAACCAGCTCTTCAAAAAACAAACAGAGTAAAGGAACTTAATGACTTCGAATCCTCTTTGACCGTCGAGGAGATGTCGAAGTTCCTTCACCACTCTTCTTCCTCTTCTTC
>BMAC01000465.1:320817-344376 GCA_014905375.1 Phtheirospermum japonicum
TATGGATATACGAATAATTCTCAAATTCACGATGTTGTTAATCAATGTTAACAACACCAGTTAACAACATCAACCAGAGTAACGAAAATTTATGCARCGAAAATTAAAATACGAGAACACGATTTAACAAATTCAGTTCACAAGTAAATACTTGTGAACTTGGGTGTACAAACCCGAAAACTGTATTACTTTCACTTTACGTTCAATACAAAATATAAAGTAATATATGAAAACTAAATATCAAGAAACTTGATACTAAATACTTGTTGCCGGAATGACAAGATCTCTTCCGTCGGTTACACAACTTCAAAGATCTTGTTTCTCGCGAACGTTGGCTCCAAGTAGTTTTCTTCTTCGTGTTCTTCTTCTCTTGTGTGTCGTCTTGCGTCGTGCCTTGCGCCTTCAAGAGATCCGTGCGTCAATCCTCTAAAAATCGTAAGTACAAGCTTTAGGATTTCTAATTTCTTAAATAGACAATTCTAATATCTTAAACTTGGTAAATATGTAAAAACAAATCCTAAACACAATTTAGAGATAATTAAAGTCTTGTGCATAAACTTGGAAACATAATATTGACCTATATCTAGTTTCCTAACTTATTTTGTGCCCAAAAAAGACAAATAACAAAATAGAAATTATTGCCAAGAATAAATTTCTCAACAATAATATTCAAGAAAAAGAGCGTCAGCGCATTGAGTTGCGGAAATATGTTTTTGTGTTGTGCTAATGTATTTTATCTGTGTTAAAATTCTACGTTAGTTTACACTTCTCTATTGATCACTTGATTGTCATATTATTTTATTGTGATGACATTCTTGTATTGTTCTCTAATTTAAATGTTGTTGTATGAGATATTGCATTTTATCTGCCAATATTAAATAGTTTGTCGAGAAACAATCATTTTTAAAGACGAACAGATAAGAGAGCTACAAGCTTTGATAACTCGTGCTCAAGAAGTGGATGTAATGCAATCAAATACTAATCGGGCCTTATAAACTTAACTGAGGGATATGGAGCCATATATGTGTTTTAATGTGCTCTTTTTTCATCTCTATTTGATCATTACACTCTATAAAAAAGAGTTTAATATTAACTCTGTATTGGAAATAAAAGAAAGAAGAGTGAGTTGGTAGCTCTGCTGCTTGTAGACGATGAATTCTTGATTTTAATTTCTAGTCACACCTTTTTTTCAATTCATAGTTACAGATTTACAAACCGCCATACACCCGAGAATGCCTTTAAAAAAAAAAGTGCTGCCAAAATTGACCCCATAATTTCATCAATGCGACACAGAATCTCCGGTACTAATTTCGCCAATATCAGAGGCAAATGAAGAAAACCCTACTTCTACTACCGAACGACTAATTTCAGACGAGCTTCCGTTTCTCTTGTCGTTGTGAAAATCCTTTATGGCTCTAAACCTCATATCGCTATTGTTCGTCCTCCCTTCCGGGCCCGCCGCATCCGGGATCGGCATATTCCCTAGTAACATTCGCACGACCTCGGACATTGTCGGCCTGACCGATGGGGTCACGTTCGTGCAAAGGAGTGCTACTCTCACCGTCCTCTCGATTTCCTCTTTGTCGACTTGAGAACCCAATCTCTCGTCAATTAGCTCGTCGATATTTTTACTTTCTTGCAAGTGACAAGCCTGCATTATACATCAGATAAATATCACGTGTACAAAATGACAGGTTAATTGTAATAATTGGCCCCGTAACTATGACGGGTCTAGCAGTTTTATATTCATTCCTTAATCCCTGTGAACCAGGAGAGTATATTGACTAAGGTTAAAATTGCCAAGTGCCAAAATTTTCACATCAAGAAGTTAAAAAGGACTAAAATCACAATTAAACATTAGAATAATTAGCTTGTGTTGTCTTACCAAATCTAGAAGGCAAACGAAATTGTGACTCGGCATGTAATTATTATTGCTTTTCCCACTAACAATTTCCAAAATCACGACTCCGAAGCTGTAAACATCTGCTTTGTCCGTAAGGTAACCCCACAGTGCATATTCAGGTGCCATATACCCTCTGCAATCAATCACGACGATATCAAAAAAATCTTACAGCCATGACCAAAACAAGAAAGTTTTCTATGATTAGAAATGTGACTCACATTGTTCCAGCAACTTTAGTGCTAATATGCGTCTTCTCATCCTCATTAAGCCTAGCCAACCCGAAATCCGATATTTTGGGGTTCAAATCTTTGTCCAGCAGCACATTTGTCGCTTTAATGTCCCGATGGACGATTTTAAGCCTCGACTCCTCGTGAAGAAAAGCTAAGCCTCGCGCGATCCCAATACAAATCTTGAATCTTGTTGGCCAGTCTAGAATCAACTGGCTTTTGTTTGAATCTGATACCATGAGTTTAGCTATTTATTCTCAACGACTAAGATTAATCAAGGTACAAACACAAAGATAGAGCTGGTAGTGGGCCGGGCCCATCAGGCCGAAACCTAAAATCGGGCCGGGTCAACATTATATTTGATGGGCGTCCTTTTATAGGGCCTTTAAAGTATGAGCCCCGACCATCCCTATTTCAGACTTGGCCGGGCCGGGCTTAAAATTGCCCCTTTTTTTGTTTGTAATTATGGTATTGTAATGGAAAATGGGAAATCATACCAAATAAAACTTGGGCAAGGCTATTATTTTCCATATACTCGTAAACGACTAGCAATTGGTCTCCTTCTATACAACATCCGTACAGCTTCACAAGGTTCGGGTGTTGTAAACACGAAATCATGCCGATCTCATTCAGAAATTCGCGATTACCTTGCCTCGATCTAGATGAGAGCTGCTTAACGGCAATCACAGTGCTATCGGGTAGTTGACCCTGCACAATTTATTTAGTTTTTCCAATTTTTTAAATGTGCAATTTATTTTATATTTTTCATATTTTTTTTCTGTAAATTAAGTAATACCTTGTAAACAGGACCAAAACCGCCTTCTCCGATTTTGTTCTTCACATCGAAGTTGTTAGTAGCAGCTCTGATTTGTTTCAAAGGAAAAGCAACCGTTTGCAATTCTAGATTTTCAAATTCTGTTGTGCATTAAAAAAAAAAGAAAAAAATCAACAGTCTTTTTTATTTTTTTTGGAATTTAAAGAATTGAGAATATTACCTTTTCCTGGTCTTTTTCTGCCTTTTAAAAAACATTTCCACCAAATGATGCCTAAAACCAAGAAAATAATACACACTGCACCCACTGAACCTACTATAATTGCTGTTACATTCTTCCCGTCGCCATCCGAACAAATCCGGAAATCTGCGCAAAGAAAAATAATTAAATAAATTAAAACATTATGGAACTTAAATAAATTGCATGCTTGTGAAGTTACTCACTCGGGTTAATCGAAATCGCTGATATAAGCAAACCATAATCTCCTCTATTAGGAATTCGTGTCGTCCCTTTACTAGCCCAGTAAAATCTAATCTCCAAAGTGCTATCTTGCACCGTAACATTAAAATATTTAACCACCGGCTTTCCAGTCCCATGAGCCTCCTCTTCAATATTAAATTTTTCCCAGACTAAATTTTCCTAACGTAACACAAAAAGAAAAGAGAGTTAGAAAACCAATACTACTTAAAAAAAAAACAAAAAAACTAAAGGGTAGTTTTGTAATTATCCCAAAACAACACCTGGATGTATATATTGAACATTCGTCTACCGAGACTATTATAAGTTTGATCATTTGTGAAGAGTATTTCGGCAAAATGAAGGGTCACGTTGTAAGTCCCTTTTTCAAGGCAATAATGGAAATATGTGAGTGAGAGAGGACTAAGGCGGGCCGTGGTGTACAAGCCGGATAAATTTGTTGTCGCGGTTGTTATTGTAGGTCGGATCGAACGTGAGTTTTGGTAATTAGGTTCGTCCATGAAATCGCCGGTGCTAACATAGCCCCAATAACTATTATCACTTAAATATCTCGCCGAATTATCTCCACCGCCATCTCCTTCGTAAATTACTCTTCGATTGCTTTCTTTGGCCGTCAAATCGGCACCGCCGCAATTAACATGTAACGAACATTTATCTGCCATTGGCAAAAAAATAAAATAATAATAATAAATAAATAAATAGAAATCTTGATAACAGATTTTGTAGCTATTAGAATTTTCACTAGTTATATAAATTGACTGAAAAACTACATATCATGGAAATTGAAAATCAAAAGGACAACAACAACAACAACAACAACAACAATAATAATAATAATAAATAAATAAATAAAATACTTACATTTCGGACAGGCAACATTTCTCGAACACGGAAGAACTTGTTGTCTGTTGAAGTTTAAACCATAGGAGCAGTTAATTTCAGTAATAGCGATTTTAGAATTATGCTAAAACAACAAATTAAAAGACGTCTTACAATGTGTTCCCACTCGATGCGCCTTTGAACAAGTTTATGTTTTGGTTCCTAATACAAGAAAAAATTAATGTCACAAAAAGATGAAAGGTTAATGTAACAGAGAAATTAGAAAATGGATAAGCTAACATTTTTTGTTGACAAGCAGCTTCATCTGTGCCTCGTAACGTGAAGTTGTTGTACGAAAGATCACTGCACAATTACAATATAAACTTTTATTTCCCAGAAAATCAAGCTGCACTCATTAAAAGCAAAATATTCATTAATTATAAAACAGGTCAATACAAAAACATACATGTTCGATCCATCCTTGAAGATAGTGTCGGGAATATTCCCACTCAGCATGTTGCCGGTCAGAAACCTTTTACAATAATATACATATATTAACAAACGATCCGAAAAAAGTTAAGATAATAATAATATTATTATTATTAATTTTTAAAAAAAAATTGAACTTGAGCTCACACAGTTTTCAGATTTCTTGCAATGTCATTCGGAATCTCGCCAGTCAACTTGTTAAAACTAACATCCCTGAAAACGTCACAACATGCAAAATATAACCCAATAACGAAATCAAAAGCCATTTATTTATTTAATAAATTTTAAAAGAGAATAATAGGTTATGTTTCTACTCACAACATTTGCAGAACTCTAAGTCTCCAAATATACGCTGGGATTTGTCCAGAAATATTACAGTTTCTCAAAGCCCTATTTCAAGAATGTACGAAACAAAACGAGTTACCGCCTTATTATAATATAGCATGTGAATATATAACCAAAAATCGTAATTTCATTCAAACACAAAAACATACAATATAGTTAGGCCCGTTACGCTCCTCAGCAGTGGGAATTCCTGAGCGGGCCCCCTTAAGTCACTAATTCTCCTGATAATGAGAAAATCCATCATTTTTCGAAATTTTAAGGATTTAAATAAATGGTACTTTAATTTTAATTAAGTAAACTCACAAGTCTGTTAAAGTACTCAGAAGCGATATGTTTAACGGAACGGGCCCCTCCAGTCCACTTGCTTGCATTTCTCTTCATTCAGCGTTTAGACAATTAAATTAATCTCATCATAACATAATAAATAAAAAAAATCATTGATAAAACCATTAATAAGATCTTACAATTTGTGAAGCTGTTTCCAGTTCTGGATAAAATCTGGTATCGGTCCACTTAAGTTGTTATCACTTATCCTACTGAAATTTAAAAAACGATGAATCGTTGAACAAATTCAAAAAAAAAAAGAAAAGAAAAAAAAAAGTAAAAAGTAAAAAAAAAAAAAAGTACTTACAAATCATTTAAATTTATTAGTTCCGAAAATGAAGTTGGTACTCGGCCTGTCAATTGGTTGGAGGACAAGATCCTGTGATCCGATCAAAATCGGAGCATTTTGAAGTTAGTCATCCTCTTAGGACCGTATTTCCAATTTAGGATTAGAATTACTATATGGATTATTAGAGATATGAAATCTTACAGACTTTTCAAGTGTATCAAATTCCCAATGTCGGGCGGAATAGGACCTGAAAAACGGTTTGCTTCAAGGTTCCTGATCAAATTATAGTCAATAAAAAAAATCTTAAAATGCAGAATAAAATGACAGGGAATTTTACTATGAATTTAAAAAAAATCAGACATACAGGTAAGTGAGGCTAGTAATATTCCCTAATTCCCTCGGTATTTCCCCTGATAAGCGGTTTACAAGAACAGAGCTGCATACAAATATATTCTGCCATTATTGCTAATGATTTATAATATATTTTTAATAGTAAGTAACAAGTATAAGATGAAGCATACACAGAAATTAATTGTGTCAAGGCCCATTGTATCGGAATTGTACCGCTGAGGAGGTTGTAGGCAAAATCACTGTGAAAAAATAAAATAAATCGATGAAATTTAGTCAATTATGTTGGCATATATCATAAATCACCAAATTTAAAAAACATGCAGATTTGGAAAGGGCTCTTACATTTCCTGAAGATATGGTAACTTTATTATATTAGCTGGAAGGGTTCCAGGAAGATTGTAACTCTTAAGTACACTGCCAAAATAAGAAACTCGAACTTAAACTGAAATAAATTGGATAAATATCTTATAAACTCGACAAAAAGGGAGAGCATTGAAATGAATGTGGGTATATTAAAATCAGTAAGAAAAAAAAAGTTAAAAACACACATGTTGTAAAAAAAAGTTAAAATCAAAAATGGAGCAATATAGAAAAATGCCAAGGATGAGACGATACATTTTGGTGACGTGGCAGACGGTGTTATTGTTGTAATTACAGTTACATTCGACATAACCCTCGGATCCACTAGGAGGCGTTGGCGAAATTCCAACCGTGTCGAGTTCGCATATATCGCCGTTGAATCTCCAGTATGTTGCACCCATCTCACTGGCAATTTCTTCCAGAGCTTGCACTAATGTAATAAATAAAATAAATAAATAGATAGATAGAGATAAAACAATCTTGTGACATGGAATAAAATTGAAAAATTAATTACCAGTTATATTTTGAGTTTTTTAACTAGAGTTTTGAGGTAATGTAATATAATCAGGGGAAATATCTATCTATTTATCATCAAACTAGAATGAATTAATGGAAAAGCGAGATTATGAATTTGCAAGTTCAATTATTGTGTGTCCATTTTGACACTTATCTAAATTCTTCACTACCTAAAATAAATTTATATAAAATTACACTACAAATATTGAATTTTCCACTTGCTTAGTGGATCACCAAGAATTTAAACATCTATTGTCACTGTTGCCTGTTTCTATTATGGGGAAAAAAAAGAAGGTAATTTTCACACAAAATTGCTTCTGGGCAGCAGTAAGAAAACTGCACAATTTTGTTTTATTTATATATTGATAATAAAAGGAAAGATAAAATAGAGTTAATTACCTTCTTGCAGGGGTACCTGGGACAGGGATAGTTTGAAGAACCCAAAACAACATACTGCAAGAACCCAGAAAGAAAGGAGCATCATCTCAAACATCAAAACATGCACGTAATGGTAAAGTGAGCTATGATAGGTTACAAGCCCAATAATTCATTGCACGATTAGGTGCCGTACAAATCTAGATTCCATTTTAGTATTTGTGTTTTAAAATGTGGGATTATAATTATTGAGTCGGTCCAAGCAACAGTTAGCAGGTTTAGATAGAGAGAGAGAGAGAGAGAGAGAATTGAACACTGATATTTAGGTAGGAAGTGTTTGGAAAAAAGTAAAATTCACGTAATTATTTTGTTAGTGATTGCAAACACTCTCTGGAACTTGAGAACATGCCGTAATGACAATGATTTTTTCAAAAATAAAAATAAAGATATAAAAAAAAAAAGTTTGACGAATTTTGGTAATCATGGTTGATTTTAATTTCCCCCTTTGTTTAGATATACGTGTTTAAATTGACAAGGAATTTTGACGTAGACACAGACAGACAAATATTAGCCGACGCAGGTGCTTTTATTGCCTGGCCTGGGTAAGCCCCCAAATTTCTCAAAATGGGTTTAACATAAATTAGGACTAATATCAATTCATATGAATTGTTTTTTTGGATCTTTTGTACACATAATAATTCAATGTATCGAATAAAATACAAAATGCACAAAGTTGGTTTAATTTCCTAACATAGGGATATCTTTTTGTATCTAGCTTCGTAACAAAAGTCTTGTTTAAAAAAGTCTTGTTCAATTTGAGCTCGTCTTTTATAGTAACCAAGCGCCTGCATTGTTGAAATACTTTCATGGAAATTTCGTCAAACTCAATTAGTCACACGTTTTGTGTCTTCATTAATAAAAAATTAATCAACGCAATAGCTCCCATCATCGGGGTGAACAAGAATTGGGGATCGGATGCGGCTGCCAAAGAGAGTGGCGATGCCATACGCAAAAAAGAAGAAATTCATAAAATGGCAGAGGCATATAGAGCTTTTGCACATTTTCGTTAATCCATGAACAAAATCTATACATCTCGATCGGAAAAGAATCAAGAGAAAAAGAAAGAATCGAAATTGATCGATGGATCAACTAAGTCTCTCGGGGACTTTCTTAAAGAGGAACCTCATGTAAATACCATGAAATAAGGTTTGATCTTGATCCTATTCCATTCCAAAAATGGAAAACACAATTGGGATTTTTTTTGGAAATTGGATGCAGTTACTAATTCATGATGCTCCCATCACATTACATGTCCAAACTAAGTCCAACTTTATGAATTGAGTGTCATATTTAGAATGATGGATTAATTAGGCCATGATATATTGACTCGAAATGAATTGAATTATTTTTATTCGAAGTTTGAACAATTTTACGTAAATTAAATATAAAAATAGAGTTTTAGATGGATATATATNATTTGAGTTGTCCCTTATTTATAATTGGATCTGCGGGAGGATGTATATCATGTTATATGTTATGAAATTGTATGTTTTGTGTAATTAATATGAATATAATATATGGTGAATATAATTTACTTGATTGATATGATTTGCACTGTTAGCGTAAAAGAAAAAAGGAAAATTCTCATTTGATACACCATTTAAACCTCTAATTGCCATATAATACATTAATATCTTTTTATTCCCATATAAGTATAATATAGTCCATCTTAGTGAAAACATACTCTAAATTGACATAATTAACCTAATTGATAAAAAAATATATTATTTACCAAAATAATTAAAAAAAAAACTAATTCACATTATTATAAATATTAGGGTTCTCAAACCGTGATATTTTTATCACCCACACACTGCACATACACCTGACGCCGTCACCACGCTAAAAGGCGAAAAGAAATTGGCCGACTTGCTGGGCACTGTGTTGTTCTTCGGAGAAATTGCTTATGGCGGCGTATGATGTGTCCGTAATTGGCAGCGAAGATGGCCAATCGGAGGTCGCCTAAATCTCTGACAATAAAGGCGTTCGGTTGTGGCGGTGTACGAAGCAGACGGCCAAGCCCGTTGTTGTCTCGTGGCAGCCGATTCCCGACGATTCTGGTGGCACGGGTTCGCGGTAGAGGTTCTTCTGTGTTCGTCCTCGGAAAATACACGGCGGCGTGTGACGGCGAATTTGCGACGAAGTTTGGCGACGACGAGGACCGAACGCGATGCACAATCGGATTGTTTGTGACGTGGAGGCGGTTGCGTTGCTGGTGTTTTGTTGCAGGTGTTTGCTAATGGCGGTAGGCGGCAATTCTTCACATCGGAGAAGAAAGACAAAGCTAGGTCTTTGTTTTTGGGTTATGAGCGAGGCTGATAATTAAGTTGCTAGGCCCAATAAGCTTAGAATGTTGGGCCATGATTAGATTATTTGGACATGGGCCTTGGGCTCACCAGTTTAATTTATTTTAGTATGAAATTTCTCCATACAAGTATGTAACTATATAAATTAGTATGAATTATCCACAAATCAATATGATATAATATGAATTTTTTATGATATAGTATGAAATTTCACTATATAGTTTGAAATTTCACGACGTAGTATGAAATTTGACGGTGTAGTATGAAACTCGATCAATGGCGACGGGCGACAATTTGACGACGTAGTATGAAATTCGACGGTGTAGTATGAAACTCGATCAACGGCGACGAGCGATAATTTAACGATGTAGTATGTAATTCGATGATGTAGTATGAAATCCAATTAACGAGGTCGAGCGACAATTTGCCGATGTATGTAATTCGATAATGTAGTATGAAATTTGACTAACGTTGACGCGCGACAATGATGTTGGGTAGTATGAAATTAATATGGAGTATTATGGTTTTGGTTGGATTAAATTTGAAACAAAAATAAAGAAAATATAAAAACAAGAAAAAAAAATATGTTATTAAGGGTAAATTAGTACTTTTGATTAAATGTGAAGTAGAAATTTAATTGGGTTATATGGGACAGAATATTTAACTATTGGTGCATATGGTCAATGCCCCAAGAAAAAAAAACGATCATAGAAAATCAAATTCTAAAAGAAAGCTCCCTAACAACAAGTCTAGGAAAATCATTTATTTAGCTTTGGTTGGGTAATGTGCCAAGGTTCAAAAAGCCGTGAGGCGTGGCAAGGTAACAATGACAAGTCTCAAGCCTTGAAAGCCTAAGCGTGAAAAGGAGTTGTCAATTTATTTATTTATTTATTTATTTATTTATTTATTATTAAAATTAGTAAAAAATATATATGTTTAACAAATTTGTCTACATATTTCTCGATATAGTTAGTCAAATACTAATTATTTATACAATATCAACGTACTAATCATGGTCTCATGTAAGAGAATCATACTTTTCAAATAATAAGTTATACTTTTAATGTATAAAATCATACCTTGCAAAATAACTATTCACACTTGTTTGAAAGATATGAATTTCACAATAAAAACATGGTATTTTACTGTAAAATTGTGATCGTCTTCATAAGACGCTCTTACAATAATTTTTGCGAAATATGAATTATTTGATCATTTTTTGATGTCATATAGATTTTGTAATATTTGTCTAAATAAAAAAAAAAGTTACTCACCTAAAAAGCATGCATCTTTTCACGCCTAGGCGATCAACAAAACAGGTTCACCGCCTTTTTACACGCCTAGGCACTAAGGAAGGCATTTTTCCCGCTCCTCACGCCTGGGCGCCACCTTTTGCCGCCTTTTAGAACACTGTATTTCAATGAGGTTTGAAGCTTAGAAGTTTCAAGGAGAAGATGGGCACACCCATACATTCAACACTTATGGATTTATGATGAGAGAAAATTAATACACCACCACTCTTTACTTGTTTAAGTTAAAATGAATCGATAATGTAATGGAGTTGAGATTGTATTGGCCTTTATAAAAAAGCAAGATCGTCTGTTTAAACTTATCTAATTACTTATTAGTTTATTTTAGCTGTAATATTTGTTTAGTTCATTTATTTTAAGTATTGTTTTCTTTTTTTCGCAAGAGTTCTATGTTTACTAGGATTTCTGTTAACTTTAGTATTTAAAGTTCATGTTGTTTTATCAAGGAATTATAGTATTTCATTGTCATGATTTTGTGGTTTAATAAATTGTACCATTTATCGTATATTCAAATGGAATGTAAACAACAAAAATAAATGTTAAATGCACAATTTTAAATTTTAAAATCCTTTTCAGTGTTTAATATTGACAATTCAAAATATTATCCATTCGATAAAAAAAATTAATTTTTTTTAGAATTATCAATTAAATATTGTCTACCTAACGTTGCACGTGTTTTACTGCAACAACTTTTTATTAACAAATTACTACTATTCTAAGCCCAATAATCTCCCTATCACTTATAACAATGTGTGTATTTTAAGTGTTTAAACTAAAAGTAGGATAAGCAAATATAATATGAAAAGCAAGGTGATCAGCAATGAAACAAGTAAAAAACAATAAACAGGAAAAAAAATGCATAATTTCTATTCCTTAAATTTGGGTTGGATCGGCCTTGGCCGAATCCTTTTACAGTATTGTTCCCTTGATACAAGCTCTCTCTCTCTAAAACTCTCTATCTGTTTCTATCTCTAGAAAATTAGGGTCCCTTTACACTCTCTTGTAGAGACTGTTTATATATTTTTTTTCAAATTATAATCGGACACGTGTCATCATCTCGGTGATCACCGACTTACTTGGTAAAAAAGCTAACCAAAACTCTAGCCCTAACTAGACATATGGCGTTATTACATTAGCCATTAGTCCTTTTATGAGTCAGGATAGTTAATCTTGATTACGTCTTTTCCGCCGCTTTCAACCCGCTCTCGTTTCGCCTCGGCATCGAGCCGACCCTTGCTAGTGGTCGATCAGTATCGGCCGAAATATCTTATCCTCCGAGCCTTCCCTGAGTTAGAGACGAGGGGTGAATAGATTTCATCTTTCCAACGAGTGTCGGGTCATTCAGGATGATCCGGTCGCAGCCTGGGGTGTGATCGGTCGGTCGTACCTGCTCAACCTCGACGTGCCTGGTCGGGCGCTGCGCGCTCGTAGCCTGGGCATGGTCGGCCGACCATGTCTCAGCCCCAGCGTCCTGGTCGGTCTCGGCATTCTTAGTCGGGCATTGGATGAGCCGAACTTTTGTGTTCCTTTCAAAATAAATTCCGGTTAACAAATACGCATCTACGTTTTGAAAGGGTTTTAGTTCGCCCGCAAGAGAACGGGGACACTTGTAGAATGACGAGTCAACTCGGGTCGATCTCTGGAGGAATGAGAATCGGATTTAACTATGTTTATTACACTAATATCACAATTCTATCTAAAAACACACGGTCAAATGGGGTTTTTGAAAAGATTCAGTTTTGCTAAGTAAAATGAGAACTCCTTGTCTCGAGGGTGTCAACCTCTCGACAAGAGATTAAAATAGCGAAAAGGTGTTTAACCGTGCAAGAGCTTTTCCTAAATAGACAAACTACCATAAACATGAAAATGCTTCAGCTATAACAATCCTAATGATTCAACATATAGAATAACACCAACGGATAACAAACGTAAATACATAAAATTCACCCTTCAATAAGCTAATACTCAGAATATCCAAAGTAATCGTTCACCTTAGTACTAACAATATCAAATATAATAACATAATTCCCAAAGACTCAAGGTTCTTATTCCAAATCTCCAACACTTGAACATCTATCTAATAAGACATTATCTAATCAAATCATCAATTGTTCATGATCAAAATTAAACCAAACTACTATAAGAATGATTAAGAATACGAGTTCAGAAGTTACTAGTCGTCGAACTAGGTTCAACGAGTGATGATGACGAACCACAAATCACTCCGAATTAAACGGCGTAGAATCCTCGGGCTTGTCACGAACCCAGCACCTTAGCCACGAACGGGAATTGCTGCGAATCGAACCTTGATACGGCGTTGCACAAATTTATCTAGAGGTATGAGAGATGTGTCAAATCTCTCAACCTTTGAGTGTTCATTGTGTATCCAACCCTCTCTTCCAGCCTCCGGGACTGAATATGCTAACCCTAGCTGCCTCTGCAGTTTTAAACATATTTTCAACCATTTCGTAACTGAAAATTCCCAGAAATCTGTATTCGTAACGCTCTTGTCCGACCGGTCATACGCCTTGTCCGATCGGACGAAAGCTACTATACCCGGGTCCGCTCGGTGCGCCAGCTTTCCCGGTTGGTGTGTATGTTAATAGTTGCACCGATCGGATACATGAGCTGCCCGATCGGTGTGTGTCCTTTTGGGCTACTTGTGAGTGTCTCTCCTTCAATCTTCGTGCTTTGAATCCACCAGATACTCTAGCTGTATGAGAAAATCACAGAATTATTCTCGTTTGGACCAATTATTGATCAATAAGTCGGAAAATTAAGTAAAGAGACGAAAAACGCAAAATGATGCAATTCAACTCATTCTTAACCCGAAAAAGAAAATAAAAAGACTAAAATAAGACTCAATTATGTACAGATTCGTAACAAAAACGTACGAATCATTGCACGCTCGCAGCCCGGGTGTGGTTGGTCGGCCATACCTGCTCAGCATCCTGGTCGGCCTCGGCGTGGCTGGCCGGCCGCTGCACGCTAGCAGCCCGAGCGTGGTTGGCCAGTCATGTCTGCTCGGTCTCGACGTCCTGGTCGGGCGTTGCGCACTCGCAGTCCAGGCGTGGTTGGTCGGGCATTGTGCGCTCGCAGCCCGGGCCTGGTTGGTCGGCCATGCCTGCTCGACCTCGGCATCCTGGTCAGTCTCGGTGTGCCTGGACAGGCGCTGGGCGCTCGCAGCCCGAGCGTAGTTGGTCGGTCATGCCTGCTCGGCCTCTGCGTCCTGGTCGGCCTCGGTGTGCCTGACCGGGCGTTGCGCGCTCGTAGGCCGGGCATGGTCGGCTTGGCGCTGCGCAGTCGCAGCTGGGGCATGGTCGACCGACCACGCCTGCTCGGCGCCGGCGTCCTGATCGGCTCGGCGTGCTTGGCCGGGCATTGGCGTGCTCGCAGCCCGAGCATGGTCGGCCCCGACGGTTCCTGGTCGGCTCATCGCGCCTGGCCGGGCGCTGCGCGCTTGCAGCCCAGGCATGGTCGGGCCGGCCACGACCCCAACGTCCTGGTCGGCCTCGCTTTGCCTGGCTAGACGCTGCGTGCTCGCAGCCCGGGCATGTTCAGCGACCAGGACAAGCTCGTCCGAGTGCGGCATGCCCGCTGGGGCAGCTCAGCCGTGAGGGCCCGTCCGGCTTGACGGCGTCGGGCGCTCCTGGTTGGCCGAGCGCGCCTGGTCGGTGATTGACTGGCACGGGGATCTAGACGATAGGCACAATGGCCTAGGTACTTGACTAGTCAATGTGTAGTGTCCCGACAGTCTACTTTTTATTTATCGGGTCCGTATCGAATAATCCTTTACACATTCTCGACCCGACTTCAGCCATGTGTTATCTTTTATTTTTGGGAAAAAAACTTTTTGCCCCCCAAACTATTTTGATTTTCACAGTTTACCATACGAACTTTTTTTTGGGACAAACCACCATTTGAACTATGCGTTTTTGCAACTTACCCCCTAAAATCAGAATTTTGGTGGTTTTGGATACCAAATCCGGTTTGTTAAGGTTTTTTTTGGTAACTTCACTCCTTATTTATAATCCCCCCCCACCCTTTATCCGCCCTAATCTACCATTTCTACAATGATAACGGCACAACGGACCTCCTCTCCATGGCGAAGAAGATCAACAACGACATTTCGCGGCTTAAAGAACCGTTGTGCCGTTATCATTGTAGAAATGGTAGATTAGGGCGGAGAAAGGGGGGAGGATTAGAAATAAGGAGTGAAGTTACCAAAAAAAACATTAACAAATCGGATTTGGTAACCAAAACCACTAAAATTCTGATATCAGGGGGTAAGTTGCAAAAAACGCATAGTTCAGATGGTGTTTGTTTCAAAAAAAAAGTTCGTATGGTAAACTGTGAAAATCAAAATAGTTTGGGAGGCAAAAAGTTTTTTTCCCTTTATTTTTTATATGGTCATTTAGGTCAGGTCGACTATCAACATTAAGCAAACGGTATATATTTATATTTTATCTTCGTGATAACATCTACCACACCATATTCCTTTGCTCTTTATTGTATTCTAATTGATTAAATAATTTAAATTAATAATCCATCCCTCGAATATTTAATTTTGATAATTAAAGTGATGCATATATTTATATCCCTATAAAATGTTGTGACCAATTTTGATTATTATCTATTCCGTTTAGTACGGGTTACATAAACCGTTTCCCAAATCCACAAGATTGGTGGTACTCGCGCATTTGATTACAGTTTATGTACAACTCCTAAAGCAGGAAGCACAATCACCTCTCAAAAAGAAAAGGGCCTGTTCTGATTCACAATTTTAAGCGATAAACCTCCAATGGAGGATTCAAAATCGAGTGCGCAAAACTACGTCGACGAGGAATTTCACGACGCCCTCGATGATTTCCCGTTCTACGATTGCATTGAAACTTTTCCCGAACCGATCGAATCCAATGGTGACGTGTCGATCTCATCTGAAAACCCTAATTCATCTCCGGTCGATAAAGACATTCCTCGGCCGGGTATCCGCCGCCGGAGATCACACTCACATTATAAATCCTCCGGCGCCGACTCATCGGTAAATTTGGAGAATTATTTGAGAGAGAGAAAATCGAAGCTTACGCGAAAAATTAAGGATTGTTCGATCGAGTTCGAAAAAACCCCAGCTCCATTGGAGGTCAAACGTAGCTCAGAGTATCCTGAAATTTCTCCAAGTGTAGATAATGATGAGAAGAGTGAAGAACATTCTACAATAACAAATGCAAATGGTAATGCAGGAGAGGATTTAGCAAGGGATGAATCGAACCCGAGAGAAATTGAAGATCCGAATTCGAGTCTTTTATTCACTTTAGCTGGTATAGTAGTAAAATCCATTAGCTTTCAAATTTATTTGTTAGTCAAGTTTTTTATGTTTCCAATATGGTCCGTGTATTACCTGTACATGTTTATTTTCGATCCATTCGGGCTTTTGAAGTGTTGCCGAGAGTATTTACTTCATAAAATAAAAACAATTTGTAAGAAATTGTATGAACTTGTTTCACATTTTATGCACGAATGGTTTAACGAGCACCAATCAATTTGGAAACTTGGGTTGAAGTGCGGTTGGGGGTTATTATGGTCAAGTTATGTTTGTGCTGTGTTGGTCGGATTATTGTTATCGGCTTTTGTGATGGGTTGGATACTAATAAAGGTTATGGTGGAGGAGCCGATTCGAATGACAAGGAGTTTGAATTTCGATTATAAGGAAAAGAGCCCGGTGGCATATGTACCGATAATGACGGGCCCGGAGTTGATCCACGACATGTATCTTGGGGAGAAGCCCGAGATTGGGAAGGATAGTGGATCAAGAGTTATACCGGCTAATCACAAGTTGAAGGTTACTGTTTCGTTGACGTTGCCCGAGTCTGAGTACAACCAAAATCTTGGGATTTTTCAGGTAATGCTTTTAATTATTGGCTGTTGTATTTGACCTGTGTTGGTATTAGTGTGTTTATTTTAGTAGTTTGCCTCGTAAGTTTAGACTGCATTAAATACCAATTGGGGTTATATTAACAGTAGACGTTGAGTTTCTTGAGTTTGGGATTTTTGAGGACGCATTGTTCTGTGCATTGGTATCTGCTGTTGAAGTTTTGTTGGATAGGCAATATGGAGCCTCTTAGATTTAGACTGATACAAAAATCTCTTTATATTGTGTATTTCTTGCATGTAGTCGATCTATTACTATGGAAAGAAGAATACAATGGTTTGTTTATTTTCTTCATGAAACTTTTGGCATTCTTTCCTGTTAAGATTTAGATTATGAGAGCTTTGCACATAGAAAAAACATGTGTGCACCTGTCTAACAGTGTACATTCTGTTAGGTAGGGTCAAAATTTTAGTTTTTTAGCGGTCTTTTTTTAATCCTTTTTTTTTTTATTAGTTTAGTTTTTCTTAGTGTTTTCCATTATTTATTTATTTATTTTCCAGATTTTGAGTGTTTCCCCCTCACATTTTAGGGGCTCTTCTTTAGTTTTTTCAGGGTTATTTTATTTTATTTGGGTATTTTTTAATTTCTTTTGTTACTTTAAAATTTAGTTTTAGGGGACTTGTCTAACGGACCACGGTTAGGCTGCCTGAGAGGAGTGTGCCTCTTGCAGATATTAAATGCTCTTTTTTTTTAAATGTCACTTTGATAGTGGAATTGTGTCATTCAAGTTTCAAGTCATACACAATGGGATAGATGGACTTATGTTAATTTGATTAAAATGCTTTGCTTGTCCTATTTTACTAATTCTTTTATTATTATAATATTTTTTCCTTAAAGGTTAGAGTGGATTTCCTTAGTAGTGATGGAAAAACACTTGCAAGGTCAAGGCGTCCATGCATGTTACAGTTCAAAAGTCAACCGATCCGCCTTGCGCTGACTATGCTTAAGGTAGCTCCTATTTTAACAGGCTATACATCGGAAACCCAAAATCTGGAAATAAATTTCAGAGGTTTTACCGAAGGTGAAACGCCAACTGCGTGTTTAAGTGTGGTTATTGAACAGCGAGCTGAGTTTTCGCCGGGCGGTGGTATTCCCGAAATATACGATGCTTCATTGACCCTGGAATCCGAACTTCCTCTTTTGAAAAATGTTTTGTGGTTTTGGAAGAAAACGTTGTTTGTGTGGATTAGCATGGTTATTTTTACTATGGAGTTGTTTTTTGCTCTCCTATGTTGCAAACCCATTGTTATCCCGAGGATACGTCTGAGGGAGGCCGGTAATAGAGATGCTTCTCGGAACGATCGTTCAGGTTGAAGTAGTTAAAAGGTCTAGAGGAAAATCAGTAGATTTTGGCTTTGTTTGTACTTTCTTGACATTTGGTGATTNTTGTGTGTGTATAAGAGGTAGATTATTTATTACCTTTGTTTTGTAACTTTACATGTAACTATGTTTTGACAATAGAAAGAAGTAAAGCAAGATTTCATATATATTAAGGGTTATTGATTTTTTTGCCTTCAATATACTGGTTTTGCGATTTTAGTATCTATGGTTTTATTGTTGGAAATTCAGTATCCATAATATACGACTTTGCTATTTTGGTACATCAAATTGCTTGTTAGGTTTAGTTTAAACTAGTATAATTACCCGTGCACGGGTTTTATCGAAAAATAAACCAAAAAAATTATTTGAGATATTTATAGTATTTTTAACATAAAAATAAAATATTCAAAAAATCTCGTATTCTCAACGTATCATGTCTTGAACCGATATATTAATCATTATTTATTAATTATTTTTATTATTAAAATAACTTTGTATTTTAATATTTAGATTAAATTTAATAATTTTATTTACGTACTTAGAAAAAAGATATCAAATTATCAACTTGTATCTAATCTCTATTTATTAATTATTATTATAAAGTAATTTTGTATTTTAATATTTGGATTGAATTAGTTAATAGTTTTAGTTATATTCTTAGAAAAAAAAAAATATGTCATATTCTCACCCCATGTCTCATTGTACCGATGTCTAATCAATATTTATTAATTATTATTATATAATATTATATTTATATTTTTATATTTAATTCGTTAATAATATTTGGTTATGTACCTATATTATTGCAAATAACTCGTAATTTATTTAGTATATTTGAAATTATAAAGATAAAGTTATTTTAACATTATATAAATAAAAATTATATCAACTTATATAGATTCTTTTCTAATTAAATATGACTTATTAATATTTTTATATTAGGATAATAAAAAAACTAATTAGGCAAAATATGATAGAAGGAAATATTAAATTAGATAACGTATAATAGAAGAAAATTTTTGAATTAGGCAAAATATAATCATAGAAAAATATTAAATTAGTTAAAACATAATAAAAAAATATTAAATTAGTTAGATATTAGGCTCAACTAACAATGAAGCACCATAATATTTTCCGTAGCAAATAAAGCGTGAGTAACAAACACATAGGTAAGGAGAAGTCTTCATTGATATATATGATGATAGCATAATTTGTATTAGAATTATATTAAACTCAATTATATATGAGGGATATTATGCTATACAATAACTTTATAACACATCAACTTTTAAAATATAATTATAAACTATATTTTACTGGATTATATAAATATTAGTGATTTATTTTTCATTGTTACCAATGTTCAAAAAGTACCATCGTAAACTAATTATATAGTAGTTTAAAATCAATTACTATTATAATATATAATTCATATAATTATATTGGAGTTGATAGAACTGCATAATTTAAATAATATGTATGTACATATATATTAATTTTTAAGCTTAAAACTAATTAATTCTTCCATGTTATTCAATTACTATGATTATATAAAAGAAGAAAATATAACATAAGTAAGTATTTTTTTATTATTCAATAATAATATTTTCAATTTAATATATATATATATATATATATATATATATTATATATATATATATATATATATATATATAGTATTAATTATATATTTAATTCATGTTAAATTTTACCATACATATCATGTTAGTTTTAAAGAAATATATGATTTGATATTTATAAAAGTAAGATCTTCTTACTATTATTTATCTTATATATCATAGTAAAGTTAGAGATGTAATTATATATCACTTATATTACGCAAAATATTATTGGTGCGAAGCAAATTGCTCCTTATAGCATCACTGTATTTCATACAAAATACCTAAAATAGTATTCCCTCCGTCCCGTTCTATCTATCGCATTTTGAATTTTTTTTGTCTTATTTTATTTGTCGCATTTACATTTTCAAGAGATATTTATTATTAATTTTTAATTTTTTAATAAAATCTAAATGTTACTCTACTGCTTTTACGCCTACCTTTATTATTTCACACTTTTAATTATTTTAAATGTAAGTATATTATGGTCGTTTGATACCTATAATTATAACACCAATCATCTGGCCAAAATGCATATATATAATAATTTTGAAAACAAATAGCGTATTTAGGTGTGTTGCGGGTGGGTTGTGAAATTAGGTGATTTCGCAACTTGGGGTTACGATTTCTGAATTCTCACTTTTTTAAAAATGGTTTCGCACACCTGAAGTGCGAAATCTGTTTGGTATATAAAAATAAAATTTATTATTCCTAATTTAAAAAAATTATTATGATTTCGCACCTCTAGGGTGCGAAATCTCATTCCGAATTAAAAAAAAAAAAAATTAATTTCGCACCTTTAGGGTGCGATTCCTATTTTTGGAAAAAAAAAGTGATAATAGGCGACTTGAATATTGTATAACATCCTATATAATAGACAACTTGAATATTTTCTTCTCATCCTATATAATAGGCGATTTCTTCTTCTTCTCTCATATCCTATATAATAGCGACATTTTTTTATCTCATATATTTACACCAATTTTGGCGCACACGAGGAGATCAAATTCGCAGCTGCAAAACTCAATTTAATATATATATATATATATATATATATATATATATATATATATAGGATTGGGTTCAAATGAGAACCCCGTCATTATATGTGAACCTAGGGACTAATCCTGGCCTTAGATCTAATATTGCACAGTGCAATTATATGTCCAGGTTCATTATGCTTTTTAGACAGTACTATAGTGCTAAAATCAGTCCAGTTTTTTTAATTTAATTATATATATATATGTATATATTACGTTTTAAAACATGCAATATGTATCTTAAATTGTAAATCTTGAGAATGTGATTAATTTGATTATATATATATATATATACATACATATATATATATAAATTGTGGTTTCGTATGATAATTATGCGAAACCTATTTTTCTATTAAAAAAAATTCAGAATGGCAAAATCGCCGTTTCACCTCAAAATATGACACCATCTGAGATTTTGCATCCCTTCTCGACCTGCACGCAAACACACGTTATAAAGGACCACCGGTGATTTTTCGGTGGAAACCTCTCCGATGCTTAAGTCAAAAAGCGTATGAGGTATTTTCCAGGAAAGAAGAAAGGAATGCACGAAAAATGACATACCTCTCTCAACCTTAGAGTTGAGATACTTATAGTTTTTCCCAGTGAGGACCCCTACCGGGATCTCGAAAACAAAGGCAGCGAATCAAGGGCCGTTTAAACAACAAACTCTGACAAGTGGTCCCACTTGTCCCCCCCCCCGACGAGGATCAAGGACCAGGTCTTCCCTAGTCCTGCTCTCCTTTTTTGTTGGCAAGCCTGCCTTTATATTTCAAGGTTTACCTCACAAGAGGTCTCTATCAGCTCAGGACAACTCCCGGGTTGGGGTGACGCTGCTCTATCTATTCAGCTTTTAAGAAAACAAGGTCAAACCAAGCGTAAGCCATCCTGAGCTCCCTTCTTTGGCTATCTGGATCCAGGTCTACCCCAATCCGGGTCTGGCCTACTTATGCCTCATCAACTCGTCCCCTCGAAATGGTTGGGGTAGGGCTGTGACATTCCAGGGCCCTCAGAAATAAATGAGGTCCCACATATCCTTTATTGTTTCTCGTACGTACGAATCCCAAGAAATCAGCTTGACAACCAAGCCTAATCATTGGCATTAGTGGTGTCGGCCCATCTTCCCAAACGGTTACTATTTCCACACGTCTCTCGAAGTACTGACAAGTTAGTGATGCGTGACCTACCTTATGACGGCTGGCGTTCCAACTCACCATCTAGGGTACTGTTCACCTGTCCGCATTAAATGAGGGGATCCCATCAAATCCCGCTTTTTCCTCGTTTTGCATTTATTGAATTTATCCACTTACTCTTTATTCCCGCTAGACTCTCTCTCTCTCTCTCTTACTTTCACATTTTTCAATTTTAGCAAAAACTCTCGAGATTTTCTCTCTCTAGTATTTCGGCGAGTTTTTTAGATTCGATCTTTTTCCGGCTACCCTCCTAACCCAGGTACTTTCTCAGTCCTTCTCTTTAATTTTCCAATAATGTCATCATCTTCTCCCTCTCTCGACGCCCCTCCGGTTACTTCCCCATCTCTGGCGGCGGCAGATTCTTCTTCTCCGCCGTCTTCTTCTCCGGCGACTACGTCGGCCGCCACATCTTCCTCTTATCCACTAGAATATCCACCACCGATCCCGGACCACCCAAAAATTACCTCGATTCTCAGTGATAGGACCGTGGAGGAAATTCGTTACAAGTATAGAATTTCCGATCCTTTTGATCCTTACAGCCCTCCGGCGTGTATTCTGGCTTTCCAGGCGCCGACTGATTGGTTGACCTTTTACGCCGACCAATTTCAGGCGGGCTTGCGACTTCCGGCAAACCCGCTGATATTAGAGATTGCCGCCGTATTCAAAATCCCCCTTTTCCAGTTTACCCCTAATACCTTTAGGATCATAGTAAGCTATAGTTTGGCCATGCGGTATGCTGGCCTGACTCCCACGGCCCACACTTTCTACCAACTTTACAAGGCCAAAAGCTTGCCTCCCGGCTGCTTTTATCTGAGTGCCATTTTTTACACGGGATTCCTTTTTCCAACAAGGCCTGGCGGAAGAAGTTCTTCTTTGTCCATTGTGATGGAGATTGGGGCTTCGACTCCAAACCCATTGATAAACTGCCCACATATCCTCCCCTATTTGCTGCAAGCAGGTCTCCTCGCCTGCAAAAAATCATATCCACCCTTAATGGAAACCCTCTACATGTAACTGACCTCCTTCTTCCTCATGTTCTAGAATTTTTCAATGAGAGTGAGGAATCAAGCCCTCTAACTACAGAGATCGGTAAAATCCCCTCTTACCCCGGTTTGGTCTCTCTTTATTTTTCATAGGTCCTAATCTTTCCTTTTTCTTCTCTTATCAGAAAGGATGATGCACCGGATGATCACTGTCGCCGTAGAGGGAGCCCCAGAAACAACCACCCAAGAAGTGGCCCCTTTGCCGTCTGTCCCAGTCAAGAGTTCCGCTCCTTCCCGAGCGCAGGGCCCCAGCCCTTCTCAAGCTCTGGGCTCCAGCTCTTCGCAAATGCCACCTCGCTCATCCGCTGCTAGGAGCCCTTCCTCTGACTCTGAAGAGGATGTCCTTCCTTTGGCCAAGAGGCCACGAGTAGCCCAGGGCAGCCGAGCACTAATGGTTTCTTCTCCAAGCACTCGCCCTGCTCCCATTACTCGTAGCGCTCCCCCTCCCATTAACTCAGTCATCAACTGCTCAGGAGAGCTGGCCATCCAAT
>BMAC01000465.1:358573-395333 GCA_014905375.1 Phtheirospermum japonicum
ACCTTTAAAATTAGGAATTTTAAATATCAAAACCCCAAGAATTAAACCAAACCTCCAACTAATTGGAACCATTTAACCCAATTAAACATAGAATTAACAAGTAACAAGAAAAACAACAAAACTAGAAAAATGACTTAAAAACCTAAATAACCGACATAAAAACCGTTAAAACCACAATAAAAACCTAATTAAAAATACGAGAAAAACACAACAATTACATGCAAAACATTGTTCATGAATAAAAATGGAAAATTATTAGAACAATCAAAGAAACCAGGTGTGTTTTGTGGAGAGTGTAAACGGAATAGCAACGAAATTAAAATAACAAAATACAAGCTTTTAAACTTTTAACTACAATGAATAAATCCTTGTAGTCGTGCCTCAAGGCGAAAACATCTTTACTAGAAAAGTGTATCAAAAGATTACACATGAAAATATAAACAAGTAAAAACTACAAAAAACTCCTATCGAGTAAGATTGTTCTAAATCAACATTACTACTCCAAAAGTAAGAACCACAATCTCTAGGATTGAATTTTAATAAAAATGCAAAAGCATGTAAGAAAAATAATTCGTTCAACAGGATTTTAGTGTAGATGCTGCAGCACGAGCAGTAATGTCTGCGTCTGGATAGATTTGTTGTTGATCGAATAAATCGCTCCAACTCTCAACTCTGATATTTTCTTCGTATATTTCTCAGCGTATTCAGTGTATTCAAGTTGTAGATCTAGTACTCATATTTATATAGACATCATTGCTTGTAAAGAGTCCTACAAAAGAATGAAAGAATATTTACATAATATGTTGCAAGTAAATCACTTTAAATAAGGAGAGTTGATAAAATATAAGACTCCCAATAAATCAAGACTTGCAACATACAAATTATAACTAGGAGAAAGATAATTACAATCTAAACTAATTCTAATAATATATAAAATAATTACCAAATAAGATAAATATAAAAACTTTCCTAAACAATCAATAACTAATATATTTGGCAAGAAAGTCAAAATAATATCTAGACAAAATAAACTCCTATGAGAATAAAAGTCTTAGAAACCTCATACATATCAACAAACAAATTAGACTTCTAATCTTTTTTAAACTCAAATAAAATATTTCCTTCAAACAATATCCAATGCATCATCACCAAAGAAAAGAAAAATCTAACAATCGAGACATAAAGCTCGAGATCCAGGTGGTGATCCACCAGCAGGTGATGGAGGAGGTCACCACAACGACGGGAGCTCAGTTTCGGCCTCAGCAGCCTCCACCTGATCCTCCAGCATAGCTAAATATTAAGAAGCATTTTGTTGTAACTACTTATGTTTGATATTTGATGAAATCGCACGTATATAATCCAAAATCTTATGTTTCATATTTGATTTTAAATTTTTGGCACCTCCAAGTTTTATATTTCATATTTGATTTTAAATGTTTGATACCTCCAAATAAAATGAACAAGTATAATAAAAAAATAAATAATAAAAATAATAAGATAAGTAAAAATGTACCGACGGATAATAGGCATCGTATTTGCTGACGTTGATAATCTGTCAGCATTCATCGACGTTGATTTCCCATTAGCATACACCGACATCGGTTACCTGCCGACATTCATCGACGGGCCTCTTCTCGTCGATTATCTGTTAGAATTTGCCGATGGTAATCAATAGAAGGCCAAGGGGCGTCCCAACATGCCTTATTTATCGACATTACGTTGGTAAAATACTAACGGGTAGGAGTATCCCATTGGTGGTGTGTTATTGACGGTGAAAATGTTAGTGAGTGATGACCGTCGGCAGTACCGTCGGTAAACACTATACTGACGGTGTGGCCAGTCGGTATGTCCCGATTTTATTTATAGTGTTGGCTGATTTGGATTGAGAATTAGTGGATGGAATTTAGAATCATTTTGTAATGAACTGATTTTGTTCAATACTTAACGAGAGGAAGATTGTTGAGTTTTAATTGTCAATTTGTGATTATATTTTGATGGAATCATTTTTGGTTTGTTATTTAGCACGACGCTATAAACCAAATTAGCTAATAGACCATGCTTATTTATTATTTTCAAACATTTGATAAAAGCTATTTTAGTGTCTAAAATTTTATAAATTTATTTATGTGTTTGTTGCAACAAGTTTTGAAGTTACTATCAATTGATTTATTTCTTTTGCAAATCTTGTTCAAGAAAGCACATATTGCCAGCAGTGTTCTATTTAGGGTATGTATGGCATACAAATTAACAAACTAGTTAATAAGTTAGTTTGAAGTTGATAGACTCATAACTAGGAATGTCAATTTTTAGTACCACACTTACCTTATGTTGTATATCAACATAATTTATTTATATCTGATTCAAATATTATAAAATGTATATTTTACTATCATGTTTCATATTATGATACATAATCATAATTTATGAAATATTATTTATTACATTTTTACTATAATATTAACGATATAATATCAATACCAATGCATCATATTTACTCTAACAAATCTTGAAATTACTTTAATTAATAATTAGAGTAAGAGAGCATTTTCCTCACATTCACATAACTAATTATACTTTATTTAAAATATTTTAGTATAATATATTGAGAATTGTTGTTGTTTGAGATACTAATAATATTTTTGAATGACTCAAATAATTTAAAATTTTAAGAATTTTTTTTATTAAATAAATAAATAACGCAACCAAATTAATTTATATTACTAAATTAGTGTTGGCATTAAAAATAAATAAAATTATTTTAATTAAACAATAATTATATTCAGGTACCCGTTTACCCGTGAGTACCTGATACCCGATGGGTAAATATCCGTACCTACTCGATGATAAGAATTAGGTAATAGGGTAGGGTAAATTAGTATCGGATAGGGTACGACTATGGCCGTACCCGCACCCTACCCTACCCGTTTACACTCCCACTCATAGCTGCTCTATTTAGGGTATGTTTGAGAGACAAATCTTACAAACTAAATAATAAGTTAGTTGGAGCAGATAGCTGATGACTGATATCTCGTTCTATTTATGGTATGTTTGACAGACAAAACTGACAAATTAGCTGATAAGTTAATTCGTAGCTGATAGCTATAAATAAAAGTATTAGACAAATTTAGTTGATAAGCGAGCTCAAAAAATACAAAAAATAAAAAATACAAAAGTACATGTTTAAATTAATAATATTTATGTTAATTATTTTGAATGAATGTTAGCACTGTAAATCTAATTATTGATGTTTTAATTATCAATTTCATTAAAATAATCATACGCTAGTTTTCAATAATTACACGATATTTTATTTTATTTTATTTTAATTTCTTCTTCCCACTGAAGGCCAATTTAAGATCAACCTTAAAAATAAATTCACAATGCTAAAATAAGTCTAATTATTTAAGTAATAATTAATAACGTGGTGAAAGAAAGTCTTTTTAAGTACCTAATAATATAATATTGTAGTTTTCTAAAATATAAAAGGATTAAAAGAGGAATAAACAAAAGACTACATGATCTTATTTGAAACGCTTCATATAGTAGCATTTGAGATAAACTCGATTTTTTCAAATAACTTATCAAAGCAAACAAGGCTTATTTGAATACAAGAGCCTTATAAACTTTCCAAATAAGTTATTAACTAGTTTATTATACTTACCAAATAACCTCATTCTTTTTTTCCTTTTTAAGTTTAATATAAAAGGTTAATTACAAAACTACCCATAAGTTTAGCCTAATCACACACACACCCCAAAAAAAATTATCTTTTAAAATCACAAATATCCTCCAACATTCACTTGTGTTATAAAAATTATATCCTTTAAGAAAAATAGTTTTTATGATATAAATACAAATTACAAAATATTTATAAATATCACAATGTAAGTGTGTTTTGAAAACTAAACTGGGTATATATATATATATATAGGGATGGGTTCAAATGAGAACTATGTTCTTATTTGCGAACCTGCGAACTAGTGCTTTTATTATACAATCACAGTACTTTATTAATATTTTATTAATATCTCAGTTATATAAGAGGCTAGTATTTCTAATTTTGTTTCTCAAGATTCTCCCACCCATTTTATTTACTATTTGTAGTAATACATATTTATTATTTATATAATTATCTATGTAAATGCTTTTTCAGAATTATGATTTCTGAAAGTTAAATATACAATAATAATAAAATAATATCTGAAGTAATAATAAATTAAATAAATTCAAAAAAGAAATTAAAAAATATGTAAAATAAACTTAAGATCTATAAATAAATATTAATAATTATGAAATTCACAAAATTAAATTAAAAATAGAAATATTATAAAAAATGAAAATAAATAACACAAAAACTAAAAAAGATAAAATAAATCTTTAAAAATTATGAAATAAATGTAATAATTTATAAAATAATCTGAAGTTAAAATGATATTTAAAAAGAACCAAAAAATAAAATAAGAAAACTTATAAAATAAGTTTAAGGTTTATAAATAAATGTTAATAATTGTGAAATTTAAAAAACTAAAATAAAAAAAAAAATATTCATAATTAATCTGAAAATAAATATTAAAAAAATAAAATTAATTTTAAGAAAATATGAAATAAATTTGTGATTATAAATAAGTTTTAATATTTAAGTTTGAGGAAATAATACTTACCCCCATACCAAGGTTTATTTTATATTTTTTATTATCATTTATTTATTAATTTTGTATGCTTAGTTTTTAATAATATTTCTATATTATTTCTGCCTTTTCTTTTGTATTTATTAACTTCCAGATTTATGAAATAGTTTAAATATAAGTTATATATTTTTATGTGATTTTTAACTAATTTTATAACTTTTTAGATTTATTTTATATTATCTTGTTTTCTTGAATTTCAGATTTATTAAATAAGTATATATAATTATTTAATTATATTTTTTCCTCCAAAACCGGATGAGGTGTCATAAAATCACTAAAATCCTTGTATTGGAAGACAAACAACAAATAACGCATAGTTCGTATGATAGTTTGTTACAAATAATAATTTGTATGATTATCTGTAAAAAAATACAATTTGTTCAAAAAGTAATTACCTCTTATAATAATGATATGCCCAATTAATATTTTTTTTTTGACTTGTTGTCTATTTCATGATGCCACAATTTTTATAGTACACATCCACAAATCTATTTACTATTATTATTACAATTATCGTAGTATATTTAAATATTTAAATCTCAAACGTGGTAACAATCATTTTACATTAATTATTTACACCAAGATTAATATTGATATAATTTGATAGAAACTAAACTTTATATTTGACTTTAATTTATATTTTGTTTGTTGTTCTCTTGATCCTTTTATTGGTTCACTAACATCAAAATTAATAAAGAAATATATCGTATTTTATAAATTTAATAAGTTATGTGATTAACATTTCCAAGTGATCTCTATATTTGATTTGGTGGAACTATACATAACACTATTTAAGGAAATAATATAACAATTTATTTTGATTTATAAGTTTCATTTTAATGAAATCAATATATATATATTCAAATGGAACCATGTCATTATATGTGAACCTAGGGACTCATCTTGACCACTAGATTGAATAATCTAGATGGTTGAGAACATGACACGTCAGCAGTGTATTTATGGTAAATATTGCATTAAATTAATAAAAAGGGTATTTTCGACATATAACAACATTCATAAAGAGCGCTGAATTGCTCTTTAGAAAACACTACGGATAAATAAAAAAAAAAGCACTACGGCTTTATACAAAAAGCATCACAAAATTCATCTACAATTACGGAAAAATTCAAAAATTTCAAAAAACTCAAATCTTCAACAAACAATTTTAAATAAAATTTATGTATAATTAAGTAGCAATGTTTTTTTCACTTATAATTAGTGCTTTTATAATATAAGTAGCAATGCTTTTTTTATATGTTGGCAGTGCTACAAATTTGACAATTTCAGGGGTGCTTTTTTCATATTATGGCAGCGCTTTTTTACTACACTAAAACTGCTTTTTTCTAAAATTGCATATAATTACACTGTGCAATACTTGGAGTGCTTTTGTAATATTGTTAGAGTGCTTTTGAACTACACTAATACTGCTTTTTGGCCCAACATTCAACCCTACCCATTCATTCACCCTACCCATTCATTCAGCCCTACATTCATTAAACCCTACCCATTCAGAATTCAGCCGACAATGCCGCCGTTCGCCAACAACCATCAACACCATCGCCCAGCTGCAGCCAAACCCCGCCGCCGTCGCAAACCAGACGCCTTTCATGGCCGTATGGGCCCAGAGCATCGGCCTAGTCAGGCCAAGTCGTCGCCTTTCTCAAACCCGAACAGCCATAGCTCTCAGCCACAACACCCGCCGCCAGACGCAAAACCAGCCGGAGAATCGAACGCCGCCATCCGCCGAGGCCACCACCATGTTTCCCAGTCTCTTGAGCCGCCGCCTCCATAGTCGAGCATCGCTACGCCGCCACCATGACCGCCACCCTTCTCAGCCGTGCCCGGCCACAGATCCATTCCAACCGTGGTCAAGCGCCACGGTAATCACCGAGCGGCCCCACGAAGAACCAGACGAGATGCCTCACCCGCCGGATTGCCCAGCCGAGCCACCTGCCCGAGAGTCCATCGCCGCCATCGGTTTTCGGAGAAGGCGGAGAAATTGCCTGCCAATTGGAGCATCGCCGTCACACCGCCGCTACGGGTCGCCATCGCCGCCTCCGCCGGTGCTACGCCAATTTCGCCGTTGCTGCACTTGGCCGATTCTGAATTGAGGAGTTGGAGAATTTCGGCCGATTAGAAAGGAGACGGGGAAGAAAAGGGGCGGATTGTAGGGTTGGGATGATTGGAAAATTAAACAGAATAGGAATATTGGGTTTAATGCGGGGATGGTGGGATTTTATTCTGATTAGCTGATTTGTAAAATTACATAAAAGCCCTCCTCTTTCCATATATGTAATTTAATGAATTTAAAAAATAGAAAAAATCTGGTCCACACATATTATAAGATCTACGGTCCGGATTGGTCCCTAGGTTCGCATATATTGACGTGGGATCTATTTGAACCTAATCCTATATATATATATATATATATAAAGGCTAATATTTCTAAATATGTTTCCCAAAATTCTCCTACCTATTCTTCTTAGTATTTGTAGTAACTAATATTTATTATTTTATTTAAATATTTTTTAGGTTGATTTTATTTTCAAGGCCAGAATATGGTATGATCAAATTATCTTTTTTATAGTAAAACTAACTCAAAGTGATTATTGTAATTAAGTTAAGTTTGACTTTTATGTTAAATGTGATTATTAAATATATTTTTAATTGATATAATAAGTATTGGGAAAAGCTTATATTTGAAAATAATTAATATTTACGACATAATTATTTAGTACAACCAACAATATTGGTTTGATGTTATTATTGGTAAATACTTGTATCATTAATTATTAAAATACCTGAATAATTAATTAACATTTTTGATTTTATTAAAATATTAGTTTGCTTAATAGAAATACCTATACAAGGAGTTGTTAGAATTCTTATAACTAAAAACTAAAAGGCATGTAAATTCATATTTAAATTTAAAATAATAATTTTATCAACTATTTTTGGTCAAAATCATTAGTAAGATATTTAATAAATCAAAATATTTTCTGGACAATATTATTGTGATAATTCTTTTTGACTCTAATAAAGTAAACACATTATGTTTATTTACCAAATTGAAATGACAAAAATTAACAAATAAACTCAATTACACCACAAATCAGAAACCTATCTATACTGCTACTACTACTACTTAGAGCCGGCAATTTCAGGCCCGGCCCACGGGCCGGCCCGGTCCGACCCGATTTTAGGCGGGCTTGGGTCTTGAAATACCAGGCCCAAAAAAATCGGGCCATTTTTGGCCCGGCCCAACATGCCCGATTTGGCGGACTGGCCCGGCCGGCCCGACTTGGCCCGCAAAAATACACTAAAAACCATATGGTGGGCCGGGCTTGGGCCAACGAAATCACGACCCGATGGAATTTCAGCCCGGCCCGGCCCGATTTTCGACATTGGTCCGGCGGGTTCGGACTGGGCTGGCCCGGCCCAGCCCATTGCCAGCTCTACTACTACTACTACTACTACTATTACTACTACTACTAATAATAATAAAAGAAAAAGTTATCCCTATAAATTAGATATTGGAATTTTCCCGCGACTAATGTGGATGGTTTGAAAATATTACCATGTCTCGATGACAAATCGAAATACAAATAAATGTTTAATGTAGTCCAGAAATAATTAACGGATATCAATTAGGTGTATAATGAAGACTTTACGATGCAGATAACATCCCCTTATAATTAGCAATGTTAGCAGATCATTTGCATGGAGTAAGCTTGACGATCTTGAAAATAGTCACTTTCCAGTTAAAAGTATACAGGAGGAGGTAATTTTATGTGATTATCTTTGAGAAAAATTGTTAAGTGCTTTGAACATTTTTATTAGTTTCAGCGTTGTATGATTTTTGATGTGTGTGTGTGTATGTGTATATCTATATATATATATATATATATATATATATATATATATATATATATATATATATATATATATATATATATATATATATATATATATATATATTTCTTTTGACTTTAATGGGAGAATAGTTTGAATAAGATTTAAAAACAATTCATTTTCGCCTGTCATTTATTATTTTAGGATATTTATTTCCTATTAGTTGACTTATTTATGAAATTGTTATAATTGAGATTTTTTTCCTTAATTTTTTGATTATAATATTTCAGGGGACTTCTACGGTGCCTTCACGGCAGCATTTACAACCATTTGATCAAGTTTAGGTTTTTTAGATTAAAAGATATATGGTTGTAAATGCAGAAGAGGTGTGGGGCATGATGCCCTTAAAGGCACCGTGGAGTTTTCCAATATTTCATGCTTTAGTTGACTAAACTTTAATTATTGGATATTTATGCTATTGTTTGAAAATGTCTTCTATTTATAACCCATGATGATTAAGTCACTTAAGTATGATGCATGTGAAGGTGAGTGATTCAGAAAAGTTGGCTGAATATTATTTCACTAATTGATATGATTTTTAAGAATAATATTTTATAGCGTTCTTGCAATAACTTGAGATATGATTATATATATATAACACTTTCCTGTTAAGATCTGACTTGTTGTAGATTTTTGGTGAATTCTCTGTATTTTTTTGGTATTAATTTGAGATGTAAACTGGAGATGATGTATAGAAATTAGGAAGAAGCTGAGGAGATAGCTAGAGGAAGGAGATAGAAATTAAAGGACAAGAATATTGTTGTAATTGCTTGGTGCCTACGCACTGTTCCATTCCTTGCATTTTAACATATGGTTTTGGGACCACTAAAATTAAATTACATAAATACCCCTATCATTTGGGTTCAATTAAACAAAGCCTCTTAATAACTTCAGCCCATTTAAATAATTTGGCCCAATTACTCTATTTCCCATCCTCGCATTTCTCGGCCAAGTTTTTCTTGTCCAAACCCAGCCCGCTTCCTGTCAGTTTGTTGTTCGACCCGTTTCCACCCTTATCCTCAGATCCGTTTGCCTCCTTTCCCGATTTCTCATTTTCTATCTTCATTCCCAGTTTAGGGTTCGCGAGCCCCTTTTTCCTTTCCCCAGATTCAATTAGTTTAAGGTCCATGACAATACCCCCCTCATCGGTTGATCCTTGACCCCAAGGATTAAACTTTGGGAATTTCCTTTTGATAAATTTCTCATCTTTCCAAGTAGCTTCAGTAGGTGCTGAGTTAATCCATTAGACCAAAATCTACGATACGGATTCGCCGCTGTGGTCAATACTTCGAGTTCCCAGTATCACAAGAGGAGCAATCTGAAATTCCCCTTCTAATGTGGTGGTAGGCAATTATGTGGTGATTTGCACATCGGGGCTGACCTTCTTCTTGAGCAGGGACATGTGGAAAACAGGATGAATGCGGCAGATCTAGCCGGTAAGCTACTTTCCCCACCTTCTCCAATATGGTATATGGTCCGTAGTATTTAGAGGATAGCTTCAAATTCTTCCTGATTGAGATAGAATCTTGGCGAAATGGTTGAAATTTTAGGAAAACCTAGTCACCCACCTCAAAATTGCGCTCTTGTCTGTGTTTTTCTGCATACATTTTCATCCTGTGCTGTGCATGTAATAGATTTTTCTTCAGTATCCCCTTAGCCAGTTCTCTCTGATGCATGGCTTGTTTCACTTCCTCATTTTGAGTACTCATGTAGGGTCCCATAGCTGAAATAGGTGGTGCATAGCCATATAGTGCCTCAAAAGGAGTGGTCTTTAGGCTGGTATGATAATTGGTGTTATACCAATACTCTGCCAGGGCAAGCAATTTAATCCAGCCTATAGGGTTATGGTGCACCATACACCTCAGATAATTCTCCAAGCACTGATTAACCCTCTCTGTCTGACCATCTGTTTGTGGATGGTAAGCAGTAGACAAGTTTAATTGCACTCCCAATAGTTTAAACAGTTCCCTCCAAAAAACACTGGTGAAAATTTTATCCCTGTCAGAAATGATGTGTAATGGCAACCCATGTAATTTATAAACAGTGTCCAAGAAGTGACTGGCTAGTGATTGGGCAGTGTAGGGATGGGATAGGGCAGAAAAGTGTGCATATTTTTTTAAACCTATCAACCACTACAAGTATGACATTTTTTCCATTAGATCTTGGTAACCCCTGAATGAAGTCCATAGAAATATGGCTCCATGCTTAATCTGGAACAGGCAGTGGTTGCAGCAGACCTGGGTAAGCTCCATGGTCAGGCTTGTTCCTCTGACACACCTCACAACCTTTGACCCATTGCAAAATGTCAGCCTTCATGTTAGGCCAATAAAAGTTCCTCTTTGCCCTCATATATGTTCCTTTCTCCCCTGAATGTCCCCCATAGGCTGAGTTGTGCATAGCTGTTAAAATCACATTTCTCAGATCTGTGTCTTTTCCACCCTGCCTTTGTATCTGATTAGGTCACCATGAGGGTGTACTTAGGGAAAGCAACATTGTCAATGGACTTGGTTGCTTTGTTATTTTGGAAATTGTCATCATTTGTGTAACTTTGAACCACCTCTCTCATCCAGGTAGGAGCAATGGTGGTGATACTTGAGCATGTCTCTTCATTAGAATCCCTTCTATATAAAGCATCAACCACTGTATTCTCCTTTCCTTTTTTGTAGAGTATCTCATAGTCTAACCCAAGAAATTTTGTTATCCACTTCTGCTGAATGGGGGTGATTACCTTTTGGTCCAACAAGTGTCTGAGAGCCTGTTGATCTGTCTTGATTATGAATTTATGACCATGTAGATAATGTCTCCACCTTTGCACAACCATAAGCACTGCCAAGAATTCCCTCTCATATACTGATAAGGACTGGTTTCTAGGGCATAGCATTTTGCTCATAAAAGCTATAGGTTTTCATTCTTGCATTAGAACTGCCCCCACTCCTTTGCCACAGGCATTTGTTTCTAGAACAAATTGTTTGGAGAAATCAGGTAGGGCCAAAACTGGAGCAGTAACCATAAACTCTTTTAGAGATTCAAAAGCTAATTGAGCTTCTTGTCCCCACCCAAACTTATCTTTTTTCAGCAGATTAGTTAGAGGCCTGCATATGACACCATAACCCTTAATAAATTTCATGTAATAACTTGTCAAACCCAAGAACACTCTAAGCTATTTCAATGTTTTTGGCACTGGCCAGGACACCATGCTACTAATTTTCTTAGGATCAGTTGCAACTCCAGCCTTGGATATTATATGTCATAAGTACTCCACCTCTTCCTTCCCAAAATTGCATTTACTGCCCTTGACACAGAGCTTGTTATCCCTCAATAACAGTAATACTCCCTCTAAGTTTCTCAAATGATCCTCCCAATCCTTGTTGTATACCAATATAGCATCAAAGAATACCAGCATACTCTTCCTAAGCTGCTTCCTGAAAACTTGGTTCATGAGAGACTGGAAGGTAGCAGGAGCATTACACAGTCCAAATGGCATGAGAAGGAACTCATAGTGGCCATTATGAGTACTGAAAGCAATCAAGTACCTATGTTCTGGCTTCATTAAAATCTGGAAGTAGCCACTCCTTAAGCCAATCTTTGAGAAATATCTGGTCCCATACAACTCATCTAATAACTCATCAATCACAGGAATAGGGTAATCATGTTTCACAGTAAGACCACTCAGATATCTATAATCAACACACATCCTCCAAGTAGCATCCTTCTTCTTTACTAAAATCACAGGGGATGCAAAATGGCTCTTGTTGTCCTGTATAATCCCTGAATCTAGCATTTCCTTAACCAGCTTCTCAATATCCTCCTTGTGGTGATGGGTAGTTCTGTAGGGGTACTGATGCTTTGGAATACTACCTGGCTTTAAGATTATCTGATGTTCAATGCTCTTGCCTGGAGGAAATTCTTTTGGCTCTTCAAACACATCCTGACACTTTGTCAATAAGGCAGTCAACTCTGAATATGGCTTGTGGTATGTTTTTTCCATAGTTACCCAATACATTTCCTCAATATGAGCACATCTCTCCTCATGCACCATATGATATAATGAGTGTCCAGATATTAACTTGCATTCTGCTGTAGAGGTAATGGCCTTAATTCTAAATTTCTTACTCCCCAAGGTCATTGTGAATGCCATGTGAGTGTAATCAAGCTGAATAGGTGTGCAAGATTTAAGCCAATCCCCTCCCAATATTAGATCATAACCTTCATTCTTCAATAGCCTCAGTGAATAGCTAAAAGGTTGGCCCTGCATTTCCCATTTGAAATCATTAACCCCTTGTGCACTTACCATCTTCTGACCATTAGTAACCTTGACTAGAATAGGTTTCACTGTGCAAAGCTTACACCCTAGCCTTTTAGCAGTTCTCTTTTGTATGAAACTCAGGGTACTACCTAAGTCAATTAAGATGTGAAGCTTGTGCTCACCAGCTTGCCCTAGTACCCTCATGGTAGTGACCCCTTCTTCCCCTGTAGGAGCATTAATAGACATTTGCACCTCTTCCATTACCTCAAGGTTGTTGGGTGGTTTAGGTTCCAAACTGTTCAGGTAAGAAAATTCTTCTTCCTCAGTCATTATCATGTAACTGATCCTAATCTTGCACCTGTGTCCTAGAATGAACCTCTCATCATAATTATAACATAACCCCTTCTCCCTTCTAGCAACCATTTCCCCAGATGTCAGCAATTTGGTGGGTGGTTTCTGATTGTAGGTAGGGCCTGCTCTTGCTGGTGTAGCCTCTGCATTCTTGTTATTCTGGTAATTGGTGTACCTGGGGGCCCCTTTCATTTTTTTTTTTGTGATAGCCTCTAAGGTGATCAACTGTTTCCTGCCTAAATCAATTTCCTGTTGGAGTGATGTAGGTTCAAACATAGTAATAAAAGCTTGTACCTCCTATGACAACCCACTGATGAAGCTGGCCACAAAATAGTCCTCTGAATACCCTTGATTAAAGAACAACATACAAGCCCTAAGTTCCTCAAATTTCTCCACATAATCCATATAAGAGCCTGTGTGTTTAAGCTTGTTGAACTCTGTAATTATCTTGGTTTCCTTAAGTTGTTCAAATCTGGAAAAAATAACATCCAAGAATTGAGCCCATGATATTTCCCCCTGAGTATTGAAATTTTGGTACCATTGAGCTGCCTTTCCCTCAAAATGCATAGCAGCCATGGTCACTTTCTGAGAATCAGACATAGGGGGTGCCAGTTTGAAATACCCATTGCACCTTAATATCCAGGATCTGGGCTGTGTTCCATCAAAGTGTGGAAAATCTATTTTAGGCATGGTGTGTGTTGTGAGTACCTGAATATTCAATCTGTTGTTTAGACCTGTTACTTGTGTTTGAACTGTATCATTTTTCATCGGCAGGTGTGGAGAAAGGTTTGCCTAAGATTGACTCCCCTTCAGTTTGGCTTCTACCTTTTTCTGGGTTGAGAATTTGCATCTGGATGGTGGCTAGTGCAGCAGTAAGGTGTTCCAATTTGCTGGTAAGGTTTTGGGTTTGTTCCATGATATCTGACCTGATATTTGTGATTTGGGACCTTGTTTCAGAACTTATATCTGAAATCTGTTCTTGTAATTTCATTTCAGCAGCTTTCCTTTTCTGGGCTTCTGTCTGCATAATTTGATCCAGCCGTTTATGAGCTTCTTGGAGGTCTTTGAAGAGGGTGATCTCAACCATGTCCGAGAATCGATAGCTCTGGTGCCAATTGTTAAGATCTGACTTGTTGTAGATTTTTGATGAATTCTCTGTTATTTTTTTTTGTATTAATTTGAGATGTAAACTGGAGATGATGTATAGAAATTAGGAAGAAGCTGAGGAGATAGCTAGAGGAAGGAGAGAGAAATTAAAGGATAAGAATATTATTTTAATTGCTTGGTGCCTACGCACTGTTCCATTCCTTGCATTTTAACATATGGTTTTTGGACCACTAAAATTAAATTACATAAACACCCCTTTCATTTAGGTTAAATTAAACAAGGCCTCTTAATAACTTCAGCCCATTTAAATAATTTGGCCCAATTACTCTATTTCCCATCCTCGGCATTTCTCGGCCCAGTTTTTCTTGTCCAAACCCGGCCCGCTTCCTGTCAGTTTGTTGTCCGACACGTTTCCACCCTTATCCTCAGATCCGTTTGCCTCCTTCCCCGATTTCTCATTTTCTATCTTCATTCCCAATTTAGGGTTCGCGAGCCCCTTTTTCCTTTTCTCAGATTCAATTAGTTTAAGGTCCATGACATTTCCATTTTGAGATTACACTTTTTATTTTTCTTTGTGATGATTTATATATATATATATATATATATATATATATATATATATATATATATATTTTAGAGTATCTCTAATGTCAACATTAGATTTGACTAATAGAATTAAATATCACATTTGAATGATTATTTATTTTATATAAAGTTTTTGATTGAGAATCTAGAATTAACAAATATACACAAAAGAAGAATTTTATTTGATACTTTATTTTCACGTGTGTGCGTGTGCGCACGCGTTTCTTAATTGCTAAATTATGACTAATTACAAAAAAAAAAGGTACGTCTATAAATATGCATGAAACTAAAACTTAATTTTAACTGATCAAACATATATTGTGCAAAAATAACTCATATAATATGAACATATGGAACTAATTAATATTTTTCCTCAACACTCGAACAAAATCTCATTTCATATATACCATATTTCTGATTCACAATAGCATGCAAGGAATACACATTTGAGATTACTAATAGCCGAAACAATCAAGACACATCCAACTTTTTCTGATACATAATGATGTTTACAAATAGACATAATATTTGCGAGTCACCAATCGAATTAATGAAAACAACAACTTTACAAATATAATAATAAAACTACAGTATACAAAAAAAGTTTTTAATAATACATACTTTTCGTATATAGTGATTTAATTGATTAGAATCAATTACGACATTAAAGCTTAATTTACATATTTATGAATAATAAGCTACCCGATTGTATATCGCACAAGTATAAAGTACTAGTTCACGTATCAGTCCAAAAAAAAAAAAAAAACTTCTTATACTATTCTACTTCCATATTTTTTTTTTCATATTGCATAATGTCTCACAACTAATTAAAATGATCTTGAGATTCAACTTTAATACTAACACAAGGGGTGATTAGCGAACTCTTGAAAAAGAAGTGATGCCCGTGCAGGTTGTTGAACCCACGACCTTCGCCACCCCCTCTAGCCAATTTAGCTAATTGGCCATTGATAGCCACTTTGTTTGGATGGAAAGTTAATTTTTCACACTCATGTAACATAAAAAAATTTATCAACAATCTACTAAACCCATCCAATGATCACTAAAAAAACACTCAACCTGAAAAAGAAAAATAAACACACTCTAATAATCAAAATATTGCATCCCTTTCAACTCGAACCATACTTGTCGAAAGACCTTGATGATAACATCATGGTATTCGTCAGCGTTTAAATCCAGATAACAAGCCAATAGTTCTTCAAGGTCTTGGGATCGTCGAATCCTTTTCTCTCTTATCATCTCAACCATCGATTCTCGAAAATCCCGTTGCGGATCGAACGAGTTCCTCACCACCGCGAAACTATTAAAGACGGTTTTGCCCTCCACCACCACTTCCTCCTTTCTTTTCTCCCTCTTCATTTTCATTCTCGCTCTCTTCATTTCTTCAAGGGCTCTAATTTTGCACTCTGTTCTCGGGGAATATGCTTTGACGTTGACCTTGCTTCTCGGCCTCGCTTTGACCTTAATTTCTTTGAACTCCATTTTATGATCAAAAAGTGTGAGCTTAGAAAGATCATCCTTCATATGGACCATGTACTCCGGCTCTACCGGAATAACATCTCTTTCTCGTTCTGACCTTTTTGCCCTCGCATCTCTACGGCCCATTATCATTTTCTGCTTGTTTTCCCTTTCTTTCATTCGCTTTATGTCCAAAACCATGTCGTTAAAGTTTCTCGAACCCGAAACCGGAAATTGAAACTCGCGATCGAAATCAGACCAAACCGGGTTCATCACTAGCCCGCCCGTGCTCCTCCGCCGGGCCGGGACACTTTTTTCATCGCCGAATGAGAGCCTCCAATAAGGATCATCCTCATCCATGCTGTAAAATCTCGGTCTCGAATTCGGGGTCGTCGGAAAAAAATCTAAGTCATTTTTGTTTTTATTCTCTTTTGAACGGGTTTCGGAATTTTCAACTTTTTGCTTGAGTTTGGAAAACCAAGAAACTTGGAACACACGAGTGATTATGGAAGATGGAGATGAAGAAGAAGGTGAGGATAATTTCTTTTTTCTTCCCCACTTCATTCTCTTTAAGGATTATGATTTTTGTAATGAATGATTGTATTGTAAGGAAATTTAATGAAGTGAAGGTGAATAATGGAGGGTAGAAGTTAGTAGAGAGCGGAAATATACAGTTAGGAGGCGGTTAGAGTGTTTAAAGCGGGACGTGGGTTTCATATTGGGCTTGAGGGGCAGCTATTTTTTTTTTTAAATTAAATAAAAAGGCACGCTTTAGATTAGATCATGTGACCACTTTACTAACTTTTTATCCTACTTTCTAGTTTGGGTTTTAGGTTACTTTAATTTTTTGTAGAATAGTGGAGGGGACCAAATGTAATAAATTCAGAATTTGGGGGTAATTTGTGTTTTTGTTTATAACTACAGCTCTTATGAGATAACTATTCAAACATGATATCAAGGTCGGAACAAACAAAAAGTTAAAGTTTAAATCTTATCGTCATTCATGTATAAATGCTCTACGTGTAACTTATTGAAAGTGATGTGCATGTATGTGGCGTTATTTGTATTCATGATTATTGGAATTGAGAGCAAAAACAAAATATAAGGATAGTAAATACATTTTGTAGCATCTTCATAATCGCTCCTAGTACAGTTGTAGTTTCTTCTCCTTCATCTAACATTGAATTCTTTAATTGTATTCTAATAATTATTTTATGTACGACATGTTCTTCATCCATGATGTTAGCTTTGATATGATTTACTGGTGTGTTTATTTTGGAGTGCGAAAATAAATTTCAAGAACATAATGGGCCGTACTCCAATGTTTCATTTTGTACGTACTAAGGTAGTTGTGTGGTTAATTTGTTGGTTCTTCGAAAACCATGATTGACCATTAAAATGTGACTTGGGCTGACCCATTATTGCAGATCCACTAGGATGAAACCCAATAAATTCCTTTGTCGACAACTTGATTGAGTGGGGATTTAGTTTGGTACTCTATCATTTTTGAAACATTTTAATTCACGAAACCTTGACATTTATCACTTGAATTTAATATAAAGTACGTATATAAGAATATGAAAGTAGTAGATCTCAATTCGAGTTTAACCTCGACTCAATTCCTAATCAAATAAGTTAAAATACAATTATGTTTTATCAATTATAACATTATTGTATTCAACTCAACTCCGTAGACTTACTTGTAAGATATATAATTACTCATCATTTTATGAATTCACTTTTAGAGTGATTGAAAAAAAAAGAGTAGATATTTCTCACTTTAAATTGTTATGGGAGCAGATAGCGTAAATTACTTCATGGCAATGGAGTTGGAGATAACTACCAATATTGGTGGTTAGGGTCAGAAGGTATAACCTTTTTATTTGATGGGTTTTGTTATAACTAATGATGCGATTAAAAAAATAGGTTAAAAAAAAAAGTATTGACATATAATATGTGTTTGTCGACTTGACACACCTCCAGAAAATTCTTGACGATCTGATCAATCTACAAAACAAAACTCAAGTCAGACAATTCTGGTGTACAGTTTCCGATACTTAAATCAGTTCCTTTTTAATAATAATATGTGAGAGCACTTAAGTCAGTCCCTTTTAATAATGATATGTGAGAGCTCAAAGAGGAGAATAAAATCAACTCTGAAAAAAAATGAGACTTGTGTCATTTTTATATAGACAAGAGATGTATTCCCAATCTAGGGTTCTCGTCTCCTATTCAAACCACCATACCATAAATAACCACCGACTTAGAATTAAAGTTCCCCTATATGCTAAAGGGGTAGTCCTCAACATGGAATGTAATGGAATTTTATTGCATATTTATTTTATAAAATTTTATAGATTCTAAGTATAATTTCATGGATTCCATTAGTACTCTAATGGAATTCTATGAATCTATATTATAGAATCATGTGAATTTTAATAGAACTCTTTGATGTATTGGAATTATTATAACTCTTTTTACAAGAATAATTATCACACTTAGGAGAATGTACAAATTGTAATAATAATATTTATTTTGCAATATTATCATTAAAAACATGAACTATTGAAAAAAAAAACACATAATATTATGTTACCAATTTTTTAATTAATTATCTTATCTTTCCAGACAATCAAATTTAAAATTAATTATTTTTATATATTTGGCAATATTGATATTTTCTCTTATTTTATTTTTATTAGAAGATGAATTCTATGTCTTCCTACTCAATAAGTAAAAAAAAAATAATTTAGAAAAACAAAAAAAATATGATTATAAGAAATATAAAGTTTAACATTGACTTTTTTTTTAAATAGAAGAATACTCCATAATTTTATAAACTAAAATATAAAAAATTAATAATAAGTTCTCATTATACTTTATGTGCAAATATGAATATGTAATTAATGTAATCATTCTCATATCATATTATATTGAAATATGATGATTTCAAAAAAAAAACAAGAAGAAATAATTATTTTTTCAATTGCAAGAATATTTTTTTCCTTCTATATTGATTATATATATATATTTTTTGCAAAACTCAAAAAAATAAAGTGAATAATTATTTTAATACCAGAGTGATAAAATAATATCTTTTAATTATATATATATATATATATATATATATATATATATATATATATGTGTGTGTGTGTGTGTGTGTGTGTGTGTGTGTGCGCGCGCGCGCGCGCGCGTGTGTAAATGTATATTATATATATTTTAATATGAATAAAAAAAAAGTGAATTCCATAAGATTCTGAGAGTAAGGGGCAAGATTTTGGTAGAAATTATGTAAATGTATTTTTAACTTAAAATTTAATAGAATTTCATTGAAATCCATCATTTAATGAAATGCACAAGATTCCACCATATACTGAGGATGCTGGAATTCAATACAATTTATAGAATTCCAAGTTGAGAACACCAGAATTTCATGGAATCTACATAATTTTAAATTGAGGATATTTAGAATTGTATGAAATTTTAAATTCCATCTAATTCTACATTGAGGACACCCTTCTAAGTTACAATAGATATTAGAACTCTCACTAATTACCATAATAACCATGGGTCAATAACCATATTCATGACCTTACTCCGCCGGAACCCCATACTATAGTCCATATGAGCCCACCAAGGCCCATGATCATATTAACCAAAAAGCCCAGCTCTCATTATCGAGTTGTTATAACACCATTTACCTCATAAGAGCTCGCCACTCCTATACAAAAGCTTGCCGCCCTCACAAAATATAGCTCGCCCTCCTACAGAAGAGATCGCTCCTTTTAAAGGTGAGGTCGCCTCATAAATTCCTACAAACCTGCACACCTACCGACCTATATAGATGTCGTATCAGCTAGTCCCCCACATTCTACTTGATTTAGGTAGGAAATCAAGTGCAATGTAATTATAAGTATTCCCCAAAGTCAATCCCATATACCTTTTGGTAAAAGCGCAAGAACCGTCAAACATCATCTCAAACTTTTGAACATTAAATGCATACTGCCATTGTGTCGGACATGTGTCGCACGCTTATTTCCTCGTAATATATTATTCTTGTGGGCCAAAAAACAAAAGGCCCACAATTAAACCCTACCAACCTTTGCGTTGCCCAAAACCCCCTTGTTTTTTTAAATTTGCGCCTCTCCCAACATAAGCGTTCTTTCACATTCGTTTCTTTGTATTTCAAAAAAGCAAAAGAAATTTTCAACCATTTCCATCTGCAAAAACTTCAAGAATTCTATAGCAAAAAGTACGCGCACCCTCGAATCAAAATTCCAACACAACAAGTTCATCATTTTACGACACCATGCGTAAGTCCCCTTGATTTTATCAACTTAATTTACTATTTCAACATTAATTACTTTGTTCTGAATTTCTATATTTCGAACATATCTCCTTTCTCCCCCTTCTTTATTTTCTATTTTCATTATTGTTAATGTATAATAATTTTAGCTTTTTCCAACTCCGGTTCTCAAAACTACAATTCTCCTATCCGCGACATGTCTTCTGAAACAGAATCTACAGAAATCCTCCTAATCCTACCAAATAGGAGAAAAAATAATACCGCACCCAGAACCGGTCTAGTTGATGAACTTGCAAGGAGCCCCTGGTCTGAGCTTGAGGCTCAAACTAGAGCCTTAACTAAGGAGATCCCAGAAGCTATTCCCTTATCTCAACCACAAATGCCTCCATCCTCATCCAACCCCAATTTTTTCTTCCCCAACCCTTGTAACAGTCGTACCTCCGTATGCTCATGGTGATCTACCTCTTCTCTCGCGAGCTAATCGGTTGACTACCGAAGATTCCTGGGTACTCCCTGATCGTACCCTGCTCGCAGATTTTATAAAAAGCCTTCACCTTCCAGACTCCATCCAGTTTGACCGGCCTGAAGCTGGTAAAAATGATCCAGACCATCCCCCTTTAAACCACATCACTGTCTTCAACAACCATATAAGGGCAGGAATTAGTCCCATGCACCCCTTCTTTGTTGCCGCATCCGAAAAATATAAAGTCCCTCTTTTCCAAATGGCTCCCAATTCCATTAGGTTTATAACCGGGTATATAATTTTATGTGCATACTACAACATAGAACACGCTATAGATTTTTTTTACTTTTGCTACATAATGAAAAATCACAAAGGTACCTTCTACATTTCTTCGAGTCAAAAGACGCATTTCCTTGTTCGCCCCTTCTCCAAAGTCCATGAGTGGCGATCAAGATTTTCCTTCCTTTCCACTAGCAAACCCTGGCCATTCCTTACAGAATGGAAGGAGGCGTCCCCTCCTCAAGGGTTAGTGCCCACGGAGAAAAAACACCCCTCTCTCTATAAAAAGTATTTAGATTTGCTCAAAGTATGGAGCAAGTTTCCTTGTGATGTGATGAAACTCACCGAGTCAGAGAGGGTGTACTCTTTCGTGGGCCTCAGTCAGCGACCTCTCCAAATGACTAGGCTCGAATTTGGTAGGTTTAACACATTATAGATACTTTGTTTTGCATAAGAACAAACAATAATACTTTTTTTTTCTGCAGAGCGCCTTATACTCGACAGTAGATCATCGAGATTGGAAGGAGCAACAATAGTTCAGCTATCCTGTATAGCAATGACATATTTTAGTTGGCATGCCTCTCCATGAAATTTGGTATCCATTGAAGTAAAACCTAGAACTTATTACCAAGATTCTTCAAATAAATATGATTCAATAAATAGTCTCAACAAGACTTGCTGCAACAAATACGAAAATACTCTTAGAAAGTTCAGGCATTAAACAGTTATATACAACAAAATAGCTTTTATCAAATGTATGAAAATCTATTTCTGATTTTATTATGATTAACAACAAACATACACTAATTTCTTAACCATTTCAACACAATTCTAAAATAAATAATAAAAAAGGGATAAAAAATGATGCCATCAAAATGCAATCACACATTGACAATTAAAATTTAATACTTTTCATCTCTCATCCCATATCGAAGACAATCTATTCAAATAGCCAAAACTAAACATTAAAAAACTAAACATTAAAATTTAACCATTCCATACTTTTCATCTCTCATTCCATATTTAAAATTCTTTCTAGTGTTTCCCAATCAAAATCAACTAAGTACATCTCCACAACATCTCCCATCCTCAACCAAACCACACCCTTCGAAGAAAACCCAATCAACCCTTTCAACTCTTCATCCCCAATTTCAACTGTCACAGTTTATTTTCGCGTGGATCAAAACCAAATTCAATCAACCCCTTCAACTCCTCATCCCCAATTTCAATTGTCAAAATTTATTTTCATTTGGATCAAAACCAATATTTATGTATTTCCTGAAATGGTGTCCAACAACAAGATTTATATCATCTCTTGTTGCTCTATATACTTCCATGAAAAAGTTTAGGAATGTAAGAATGATGTAAAACACTACCTTGATGACATTGTATTTATATTCACATTATATATGGTGTATAAAATAAACCCACTTCACATAAATACACTAGGCTAAATATGGACAAATATTATTTATAGAATATTGTGTCAAAAACACCCGCAGTGAGGGCTGGCGCTAAGATCGCAGTGGAAATCCATGAACAATGGTAGCGGGAGACCCTTAGTGAAGATGTCGGCATACGAAGATGAAGAATGCATATGAAGTAAACTAAAATATGACTAAGAGCAACCTTTTCATGAACAAAGTGAATGTCCATTTATACGTGTTTGGTGCATTGATGGTGCACCGAATTGTGAGACATGTATATTGACTGATATTATCATAATAAATAATTGTTGCCTTTTGCGAAGCAAATTGTAGTTCTCAAAGAAGGTTCTATATCCATGACATTTTGGCAATGGCATTAGATACCCCTCAAAAGAGATATTGTAGCTTGTTATTTAGAAGACCAGGAGATAAGATTGTTAACAAGGAGATATAATACCCATAATTAGAGAGACGAGTATCCCAATAACCACCCCAATGGCATTAGTATAAGACACCATGTCAGAATCAAGTGCATAAGAAAAATGCATGCTGAAATCAAGAGTGCCCTTTGGGTATCAAATAACCCATTTTACAGCATGAAAAAGGGGTACACGGGGATCGTGCATAAATAAACATACTTGTTGAGCTGCATAAGAAATATCAGATCAAATGAATTTAAGAAACTAAAGACCCCCGAAAAGCTAATGATAAAGTGAGGGACCATCAACTGATTTACCTCTATTAACACTAAGTTTGGAATTGGTGTTGATGAAAGTAGTCCGATTTACAAGACATCAGACCGAGCAAGGGAAAAAGATGTAGCCTCTAACTCTCCCACAGGCCCATAAGATGACCCAATTCCAAAAATGAAAATCCTGCCCCAATTCCCCGACGCAGCACCCAAACTTCCTCAACCTCCCATTTCCTTCGCGAAATGGAACTCCGTCTTTGATCCGATGAAATAAATACATCCCCTTCATAACAAACAATACAGAAAATTCACAAGGCATCTTAATTCCTCAAAATCCCCTTCCCAAGCTATCCCCGCTTGCATCTCCTAATATTTCGAATTTCTCAAAAAAATTCGCAACAACTGGGTCTTCGTCGCCGTCGCCGGGCAACTGGAGAATCGAAGCTACAACCTCTGGTAATCTCAACCTCACCTCCCTCACTTCCAATTTTGAAAACCGAGCAAAGAATTTCAAAAGGAAGCACAATCCCTAAGAATCGGGCGCCGATCCCCTGTTGTAGGTAAATGGCAAAACGCCGGCGGGCGCCGCTCTGGCCAATCTGGAAGTGCAAAGACCCCCTCCAAAAGTCCCTGCTGCCTCCCCGGGTACCAATTTCAAGATTCGAGTTCCAACTATGGCAATTTTGACCCTCGACGTCGGTGATCCCCTTTTGGGGGAAAATGGCAAAACATCAGTCGGCACTCTAGTCAAATTGGACATTCCACAACCTTCCCAACATGATATCGAAGCTAAAACCATGAACCTTTCATGTTTTTCTCTCAAAGAAAGAGAACAAGCAGTTGCCGTCGCTGTCGCTCAGGTAGCCGAAAAGAGACCTGCTTCGACACTGACCAATGGGATACCTACACCTGTTGGAAATAAAACGAGCACAAACAGGGAATGTAAATCACAAACTGGAAAAATAAACAAATAAATTATAAAATAAAAGTCGAGTCGAGAATAATCTCTATCCGCAAGACGAAATAACTCCGGTAGTGCCCTTCGATTTTGGCTATTCGTCCCCAAAGATGAAACGACTTCGTCTCTGGTATTACAACACTGTAAATACCAGAGCTCCAGAGAACTGGGAGAAGTTGGACTGAGCTACGTAAGAAATAAATAAAAAACAGAAACAATATGCAGTGTTATGTGTGTTCTTCATTTTTCCAGGTGCTTCAGGTGAATTTTCGTATGTCAAATGTGAAGGAGCTTCTCACCCTTTTATAGGGTTCCCAGCGGGAAGGTTACAGCACCTTAATGATGCCAATAAATGCATCATTAAGACGTTTAAACTGCAGCACCTAACAGCATGAACCTGGACGGGATTAATGTGTAGATGCATAAAGCATCCAGGTGAATGGTCAAAGTAACGTCCATGCATTAAGTTGCATGACGTTTGACCTGAACGATCAGGAGTTTTAGGAGCCAAAAAACCGCACGTGTATCCAGGGTTGAACCAGAACCATCCCCATGGACCATCCCAATTGGACCAATTGCCCAAGACCCAAACCCCGCATCCCCACCAAAAGAGTCCTTAAGAGACAATAGAGAATAGGGATAGGTGGCTTGTGGCCTTGAACCCTCCTTAGTTAATACTACCGAGCATACCGGCAGATTAGTGAACATAATTATTGAACTATTCCCCTTTGTGTATACTAGACAATAGTACCAACCCACTAAGGTCTCAACACTCTTTCGTTCTCACGTTTGTGTCTGTTTCTGGCCTTGGACAACTTCTTTGGATTCATAAGCATACAATAGAAGCGACCTCACTTCTCGCTTACATAGGTGATTCTTAAAACCAGCATTCTGTCATACTCAAGTCAAAGACCTGCACAAGGATCATTAAAAATTAGAGATTTATCCTCACCACGTGACAGATTATAAACTCTACTTTCACCGTTAAGGAATAGGGTCGTAGAGTTTTACTTACCCAGACTTTTATAGTTTAGTTTTCCCATTGAACCAAGTTTGTGGGATCTCCACTCATCATGGTTGGGTTTCCACTACAATCATCTTTAAGATGTGGATTTCACTCCCATTCCTTCTAGCAACTTATACATCTGATCTCGAGCTATGTTCTTAGTGAATGGATCCGCTAGATTATCTATTGACCTTACGTAGTCAACTAAGATAATCCCACTCGATAACAGATGTCTTACGTGTTATGTCTCCGACGAATATGTCGAGACTTACCATTATACAAACCACTTCCTGCCCTTCCAATAGTAGCTTGACTATCGCAGTGAAGCATAATCGGCAGCACGGGTTTCTCCGAACATGGAATATCTTCCAAAAAGTTACAAAGCCATTCTGATTCTTCACCTGCTTTGTCCAAAGCGATAAACTCAGATTCCATGGTGGATCGGGCTATACATGTCTATTTAGTGGATCTCCATGAAACAGCTCCTCCCCCAATTACAAACACATATCCACTTGTTGACAGTGAGTCCTTTGAGTCGGATATCCAGTTTGCATCACAGTAACCTTCAAGTACCCTAGGAAATCTACCATAATGTAGTCCAAAATTTAGAGTATACTTTAAGTATCTCAAAACTCTCACAAGAGCTTTCTAGTGTTCTCCACTTGGATTGCTTGTATATCGACTCAGTTTGTTTACCGAGCAAGCTAGATCAGGTCTTGTACAGTTAAAGATGTACACCAGACATTCAATGATCCTAGCATAGTCCTTTTGAGCAACAGGATCACCTCTGTTCTTACTCAAGTGAACGTCGAGTTCCATAGGTGTCTTTGCTGGAAGACTATCGTGTGTATTGAATTTCTTGATCACTTTCTCAATGTAATGAGATTGTGATAAGACAATTCCATCTGGAGTTCTTATGATTCTTATGCCAAGAATAGTGTCAGCAACTCCCAGATCCTTCATGTCAAAATTCCTTTTTAGCATGAGTTTTGTCTCGTTAATCACTTGTAGGTTGCTACCCATGATTAACATATCATCTACATAAAGACATACTATAAAAAATCTATCATTAGTATTTTTAATGTAGACACACTTGTCGCACTCGTTTATCTTGAACCCATTTGACATCATCACTTCGTCAAATTTCAAGTGCCATTGTAAAGGTGCTTGTTTCAAGCCATACAAAGACTTAACCAGTTTGCACACCTTTCTTTATTGTCCAAGTTTTACAAAACCTTCAGGTTGTTCCATATAGATTATAAATCGCCATTTAGAAAATCTGTTTTTACATCCATTTGGTGAATCTCAAGATTGTGCAAAGCAGTAATTGCTAGAAGCACCCGGATAGAGGTAATTCTCGTCACAAGAGAGTATGTATCAAAGAAATCATATCCCTCCTTCTGGAGAAATCCTTTCACAACCAAACGAGATTTATACTTATCAATTGATCCATCAGCTCTGAACTTTCGTTTCAGAATCCATTTACTCCCTAAAGGTTTACAACCTTCAGTTAAATCAGTCAAAATCCATGTATGGTTCTGCATGATCGAACCGATCTCGCTCTGTACAGCTTCCTTCCAAAATGAACTATCAGTCCGTGAGAAAGCTTCTTTCAGTGAATTTGGTTCTTCATCTAAAAGAAAAACCACATAGTCGGGACCGAAATCCTTAGCAACTTTAGCTCGAGTGCTCCGTTTAGGAGTTAGAGCTCAAGTTCTGAACCAGGTCGTTTACGAGACTTAGGTTCAACCCCCACAAGTTCTTGACTTGTAGTTCCTTCATCATTAACAGTGTTTGAACTGGATGCAGCTTTATCCTTACAATGATAGATATCTTCAAAGAATATTGTATTCCTTGACTCAACAGTGGTTCCGACATTCATGTCCGGAACATCCGACCTATGAATTATAAATCAATAGGCGCTACTGTTTAGTGCATACCCAATAAAAATACAATCAACCGTTTTGGGTCCGATTGTCACCTTTTTTGGTAGAGGCACTTCTACCTTCGCTAAACACCCCCACACTTTGAGGTATTTATAAGAAGGTTTCCTTCCTTTCCACAACTCATAGGGAGTTTCGTCCCTACCTGTAAGTGGAATTTTATTAAGGATATAGTTTGCCGTTAAAACAGCTTCCCCCCACATGTTCTGAGGTAACCCAGAACTAATCAACAACGCATTCATCATCTCTTTCAAAGTACGATTCTTGCGTTCTGCAACGCCGTTCGATTGAGGTGCATACGAAGCTGTAGTTTGATGAATTATGCCACTTTCGTTGCACAACTCCTCAAACGGAGCTACGTATTCCCCTCCTCTATCGCTTCAGATAGATTTGATTTTGCAGTTAAGTTGATTTTCGGCTTCATTTTTGAAGTTCTTGAAAGCTTCAACAACCTCATATTTACCTCTCAAATGATAAAGGTAACAATACCTTGTCGAATCGTCAATAAAAGTAATAAAATACTTTTTGCCACCTCTAGTTTGCACAAACTTTAAATCACATACATTCGTGTGAATTAATTCTAGAGGTGTCGTGCTCCTTTCTACCGATTTAAACGGTAACTTAGTCAGTTTTGCTTCTACACAAATTTCACACTTACTTTTATTAACAAATTCATTTACCTTAAGTAAATTGAGATTTGACAAACGTTTTATTGAATTTAGATTAACGTGGCCTAATCTACAATACCATAAACTGGAGCACTCAGTCAAGTAAGAGGAATCAGAAGCAATTTTATTAATGATAGGTTTTGGGCGTATAGCCATTACACTTAGTTTGAACAGTCCATCTGTAAGGTAACCCTTACCCAGTGGTGTTCCAAGCTTAGATAGTACAAACTTATTAGCCTCAAATACAAGTTTAAAATCACGACTAACTAGTATTGAACCAGAGACTAAATTCTTCCGAATGTCCGGAACGTGCAGCACCTCATTCAGAGTGATCTCCTTTCCAGAAGTCATTTTGAGGACAACTGAGCCAACACCTGCAACTTGCGAAGACGCTTGATTTCCCATGTTCAACTTCCTTCCCTCACAGGGATGGTATTTGGAGAACAAGCTCTGGTCTGCACACACATGGGCAGTTGCAGCAGTATCGACGTACTATTGACCACGGTTCTCGACCATGTTAGCTTCCTCAGTGATAACCGCAATAAGATCATCACTAGTCAGCTCTCTCTCGGCTAAGTGAGCACTCGGCTTGGCCTTATTTTTTTTTGGCTTGCGACAGTCCTTAGACCTGTGTCCAGGTCTGCCACAATTGAAGCAGTCGCCGCTGAACTTTTGAGAAGAAGGAGCTTTCTTCTTTGCGTTTCCAGGATGCGGCCTCTTCTTCGAGTTGTCTCCTCGTTCAAGTAGGTTCACCCGAGGCTCAACCGAACTTTTTGAATTCTGGTACTGAACTCGAACTTCAGACTCAATTCGTACCTTCCAGGTAACATCTTCAAGAGACATCGCCTTTCGTTTGTGCTTGAAGTACGTCTTGAAGTCTTTCTAGTTCGGTGGAAGCTTATCAATCATGGCAGCAGTCGTGAAAGCATCCGGAAGAACCATCCCCTCAGCGTGGATGTCATTCACCAGCATTTGGAGCTTTTGAACTTGTTCCATAACCGGGCGAGAATCAACCATCTTGTAGTCCATAAAATTTGTGACTACAAATTTCCTAGCTCCAGCCTCGTCGGAACTGTATTTCTTCTCAAGTGCCTCCCAGATCTTCTTGGAGGTCTTTACGTCTGAGTAAACGTTACTCAGACTATTTTCTAGGCTACTTAAGAGAAAGCCTTTACATTGATAGTCGTCGTTGTGCCAATTATCATAGGCGACACGAACAGTGAAACTGGTCTCGGACTCATCCGGAGTAGGTGGTTCTTCTTCCTTCACGAAGTTAGCGAAGCCAAGCATCGTGAGGTAGAACAACATCTTTTGTTGCCACCTCTTGAAGCCTTTTCCATTGGATTTTGGAGGCTTCTCCGCAGCGGGCATGATCCGTGAGCAGTGTACCGGAGCGGTCATAGTTGGAACAAAAGTCCCCATCGTACCCGTTGAGTGGGTAGCTGAAACATGTGAGTACGTCGACGGAGCCGTTGCGAACATGTTTTGAACCGAAGTTCCCAACATCCCAGAATAATGGATTCCAGCCGAAGCCGACGTATTTTGGACCGAAGTCCCCATCCCATAAGGGAATGATCTAGCGGCCGAAGCAGTGGCTGAAAACATACTTGGAACCGTAGTTCCCGTCATCCCAGAAGGATGGATCCACAGCCGAAGCTGACACAGTTTGGACCGAAGTCCCCATCCCATAAGGGAACGGTCCAGCAGCCGAAGCTGTGCCCGAGTTCGGGTTGGTTGCCGAGAAGCGCCTCGACAGTGTCTCCAGGAGGGTGTCGATGGTTCCTTGGTTGAGGAGGAAGTCAACATGACTCATGTTCGTGTTTGTCGTAGAGGCCGCCAATCGTCGTAGTGTTCATTACTGCAGGGGCAGTGGTCATCATCGAAATGGTGGAGGTAATGGCAGGAGCGGTGGAACTGATTGAACCGATGGTCGAGCTTGTCGGAGTGCTGGAGGTAGACATCTTTTTCCAGTAATGATATCAAAATTACAAATTACAATAATAAACTTATTTCGTCTTGTTATTGTTGGAAATACAACGAGCACGAACAGGGAATGTAAATCACAAACTGGAAAAATAAACAAATAAATTATAAAACAAAAGTCGAGTCGAGAATAATCTCTGTCCGCAAGACAAAATAGCCCCAGTAGTGCCCTTCGGTTTTGGCTATTCATCCCCAAAGATGAAACGACTTCATCTCTAGTATTACAGCATCGTAAATACCAGAGCTCCGGCGAACTGGGAGAAGTTGGACTGAACTACGTAAGAAATAAAAAACAGAAACAATATGCAGTGTTGTGTGTGTTCTTCGTTTTTCCAGGTGCTTCAGGTGAATTCTCGTATGTCAAATGTGAAGGAGCTTCTCACCCTTTTATAGGGTTTCCAGCGGGAATGTTACAGCACCTTAATGACGCCAATAAACGCATCGTTAAGACGTTCAAAACTGCAACACGAACCTGGACAAAATTAACGTGTAGATGCATAAAGCAGCTAGGTGAATGGTCAAAGTAACGTCCATGCATTAAGTTGCATGACGTTTGACCTGAACGGTCAGGAGTTTCAGGAGCCAAAAAACCGCACGTGTAGCCAGGGTTGAACCAGAACCAGCACCACGGACCATCCCAATCGGACCAGCCAATTCGGCCCAATTGCCCAAGACCCAAGTCCCAGGCCCAGAGCCCAGGACCAAGGTCCAAGGTCCGGGTTCGGGCTCGGATCCGCTCGGCTCTGCCATCAGCTTCGCCGAAGGCGGACGGACGAACCCAAGTCCAAGAGCCCGCGTGAGCTTTGTTCACACAAAGTCCACAACACCCACTTGATGTCCACTAATGAAATGTAATCATTTTTAAACTCCCTTCCACATTGACTAACTTTCAATGTGGGATATACAATAATACACTTAAGCAACCGTTCAACTTCCAAGCATCATTTCTCACTCACCAATAATTGGATTTGAGAAATTCAAGATACTACGATTATCTGCACGACACGTAGATCGAGCCTACACAATTTGTTAACACGAATTTTTGCTGTACCATTAAATTTATTAAATACAATTTCCAACAACACCTGCTACAATTTCAGAGAAGTCAACTGGAGGATCTCAAGGCCCGGTCCCCAGCCCGACAACCTCGATAGCCCCCGCCCCCATGAAATCATACGTGAAAGCCACTTCAACAGGCCGTTTGTGCTTCTCGACATCCCTCGGCATCGTCGACAGGTCCCCTGAGATCCCGGAGGCCATATTTACTTTTCCGGAACGTTCGCAAACTTAGAACGATTTCCAATATGTTGTCGCCGACAAATTCTTGTTCGGCAAGCCTAAAAATCAGGTAATTCGCTTGAAACTCGCCAAAATGGGCTACACAGGGTGCAAATTAACGTACATTAAATCCCGACATGTTGTGGTATGTTCCCGTGATGAACAAATGTTTTCGGAGTTGTGGATGAGGCGGGAATAGTTAGTCGATGGTTTTTCGATGCGGATTTTAAAATGGACCCCAAACTTTGACTTCAAGAGTGAACTCCCGGTCCTCCTAGTGTGGATTTGGATTCTCGACCTCCAACGATTGCTATTTTGGTTGGGGATTTTCTAAAACCAGATGGGCCGACGCTCAACAAAACTCGGGGTAATTTTGCTCGGGTTTGTGTTGGTATTAATCTAGAAAACGTTCTCCCTCGGAAAATCACCGTTCGTTGTGACGAGACGAGAATTGAGCTTGATATTGAATATGAAAAAATTTTGTCTTATTGCTCGTTTTGTCGTCATCTCGAGGACCATGTTACGTAAAAAATTCTGATCTAAGACTTGGAAAATTGGTTAAACACTTTTCTGAATTTGCTGCTCAGCCTACTGCATTTCTTTCTGCTCAGCCCGACCCGAATTTATCTCATATGCTTAAAGTTCCCTAGCCCAATCATGTTTTGGGCCCCTCTGTTCTGCTTCTTTTAATCCTCAGCCCGACTCGCTCCGTGCTTCTGATTCTATCCCTTTTTTTCCCATCCAAATGGGCCCCTCCTCCGTTTCTGTTCCTTTATTTCTTCAGCTTTTGCCCAACCCATTTCTTCAGCCCTGTTGCTTTCCTCTGCCTACACCTTTCAGCCTACAACCCTTTTAAACCCAAATCCTTTCAGCCCACTAGCCTCTACCTTCCCAGCCCACAACCCCTCCTCCTCTTCAACCCAGCCCAACCCCCAACCTTTTACTCCAGCCTCAGCGTCTGCTGCGCAGCCCAAAACCCTTCACCCTCAACCCAGCCCCTTCTCCAGCCAACCCGCCCCTGCCACAACCCCTTGCCAGACCATCTCTGTCCAGCCCAGCCCAACCCCCCAACCTCAACCGACTCGCCCCTCCAGCCCAGCCCAACCGAACGCCCTCCTTCCGGACCAGGCCCGGGCAGGACCAACCCATTCCACCCAACCTGACCCGGCTGGCCCGACCCGATCTACTCCAACCAACCCGGACCGGCCGGACTCGGGCACCCCGACCCGACCTGTACCGGACAGCCCTTCTCACTCCGTCCAACCCGACTCAGCCCGGGAAGCCCGACCCCCGTTTAAACACCCACGACCCCCTTTTCCGACCCGGCCTGACCCTTCTTTCATCCCCCTTTCGGCTCATCCCCTTACATCCTCCCGGTCGCCCCCTCCCCTCCTTACTCTTCTCCACCCTCCATCTAACCCGGTTTTCGACATTACTCCTCTCGTTGTCGTTTCGGCCACTTCTCCCCCTCTTCAAACCCTTCTTGCTAATGGGGTTGAAGTTGTCACCTTTTCTGACTCGGTGAACTTTGCCGAAGTTACCATCTTGCGAGACACTCTCGATTTCGAGGATGATCCCGATCCCACCAATATTCTCCTCTACTCCTTACGAGCGACCAAAACCATCGTCAAGAAACGCTCTCGAGCATTCAAAAGAAAGTCAATTGAAGACTTTTTTAGAGTATGATTGGTCGTGTAGGGGATTCGGCCCTCCCAAATTTATTTCTTTTGATGCCTTTTGGTCGTCTAGGGGACTCGGGGCCCGTATCTTTTTCTCCTTTTTTAATATATATTTCGCACTTTAACAAAAAATCAGACCGAGCAAGAGTCTCTTCTGCATATTTCTTTTGGCAATGGAATAGACTGTTCTTCGTACGAATGATTGAAATACCAAGAAAGTAAGAAAGAGAACCCTTCAATGGAATATTTAGAACTTAAGAGAGAGATGACCAACTACCGAAGAGCATTAGAAGAACATACAAGGATATCATCAACATACAAGAGTAAATAATTTATTTCTTACCACGATGAAAATATATATAGAAGGATCACTTTAACAATTGACAAACACAACAGAGAAAATGTAAGTGGTAAATTATTGATACTAGTCCATCAGAGCCTGTTTTAACCACGTTTAGATTTTCAAATAAGACATACATGTTTAGGCTTGGTTGGGTTTAAAAAATCCTAAAGGCTGATGCATAAACACCATCTCTTGCAAATTTCCATGAAGAAAGGCATCTTTGACATCAAGCTGATCAATAGACCACTTGCACAAACCACAGAGACCCAGAATAGTAGGAATAGTGGTTAACTTGACAACCAGGACTAAAAGTCTAATCACAATCAACCACTAGCACCTTGTCCCTAACCATCTTCTAATTGAGCCTTGTGGCTGACTCAAACTTTTGTGGCACCCCGTTTTAATAAATAGTTTAAAAGCACGTCAGTTTGCTCGCAAGTGTACGAGGTAACTGTAGGGTGATGAGTTTGACTCGAGTCGTATCTCTCGAGGAAACAACTGTTCGGTCTTTCGAATGTTTTTTCTCAATTACGAATAACATACATGTACATTTGGGGGTTTGAATAGATTGATTCGATCATTATAAACTAAAACGATAATTAAACTAAAACTAATTAAACTAATTACTTTAATCTAGATTATCAACTACGAGCGATAATTAAACTACTTGAACTCAAGAACTAAGAACTAATAGCAACTAATCTAACAGCATGAATATAATAAATTATCACTAAGCAATGTATCATTTGAATCTAAGATTAACGAATAACTAAGCATAAATCAATCGCATAAATCAACTAAATTTACCAATATCCAATAACAAGCATAAACGATTAAGCTAATTAAACTAGTTCTAGCATTAACTAAGAATTAAACTAACAATTAAACTAGAAATTAACTACTAAATTAACTAAGAGTTTAGAGAACTTATTGTAACTACGAAAAGCAGTAAAAAGCTCCAGCTATTCCAGAGGTTGAACGTTGATCTTGGGCGAAGAATGAATCCCGAACTCGAATTCGATGTTTTGGACGCGTTGTTCTTCGATCCTTGATCTCCGTCTTCAAATCTCGTTATGTGATGTGGGATTATGTGTATTATCAGCTCAAATACCCTAGGGGGTCGTGTGTTCTTTTCAAAATCCAAAATAATGAGGGTTTATATAGATTTTGCATGACTTGGCGCATAAGAAACCCTAAAATCTGAATTCTGGGCCGTCGCGTCGACGGTGCGTCGACGTAGCGTTGACTGACGCGTGCTGGCGCTCGGCGGGACTTGGCAGACTTGGTCGGCAGGTGTGCGCGTCGGCTGGGCGGGAGCGTCGACGGTGTGCGTCGACATCGATTGCGTGACTAGATTGTCCCGAACAAACCTATAAACATAAACAAAACATGATTGCGATCAATTGCGACGCGCAAGTGCCTGGTGGCACGTCTTTTTTTGGATTTGAAACGGCTGAATTGCGGCCAACGTCGTAAATGGCTGGTTTGCAGCTCATCCAAAGGTTGCCGGACTGCGGCTAACTTGGGTCGGATTACGACCTCGATCGACAAAATTATCGTAATCCATGATTGCTGCGTTAAGCGGTAGGTTCAGTGGTTGATCGTTATCGTCAACGCCTCGAGTGGAGCTAGCGGTAAGACCTTGCGGTAGCGAGCTTCTGCTATATAACCGTTGTCCAGAATAAGCGATTTATCATATTTTCTGCACATCAACACACACATAAACGTACCACGGCAATTGACACAATATAAAAAAAACAAAAATAAAAGAAAATAAAGAAAATAAAATGAAAACTAACTAACGCTTGGGTTGCCTCCCAAGAAGCGCAACATTTAACGTCATATGCTCGACGCAATTGCTCGATCAATTTTTAGCTCGTGGTGGGTCCACGAACCCCTTCTTGCTCCTATCTCGACTCTTCATATAATCCTTGAAATAAGGCTTCAGTCGATGCTTGTGGACTTGGAATCCCGTCTTTGCACTCTCATCGTAAATAGTGGCAACTCCATACTCATCCATCTCCTCTATTAAAAATGGTCCACTCCATGCGACTTCAAACTTGGTTGGATCAAGCTTACGATCGGAATTATACAGCACCAGTTGACCAACCTTGAACTTCTCGTTAAAAACCTCATTCGAGTTCTTCTTCTTCTTTGTCCAATCCTTTTTATTATCCTCGCCCTTTTTCTTCGTACGTTTAAAATTCTTGTAGGGGTCGAGGGAAACACTTCTTGAACGAACATGTGGTGGCCTCGTCTCTTCTCTTGGCTCAAACTTCAAACGATCTCGTTGTGGTCTCAACTCCACTTTTGGCTCATTTTTAGGCACGTTAAACTTCATGAGCAACCCATCATCAAATGCCTCTACATTATCAAACTCTTCAATCGTGCCGATGCTCAAGAGTTCATTCGCGCAAGAATCTACTAAATCAACAGTTGAACAATCGTTCTTAACAAACGATGCAGGACTCTTGTGAAAATCTTGAAGTGAAAACGTCACCGTTTCGCCCAATACGGACATAGTCACCCTCCCCTCGTTTACATCGATCACCGTACGCATTGTGGACATGAACGAACGTCCTAACAAAATGGTGTGTTCTCGGTTCTCGCTTTGTACATCACCAACATCCATAATGACAAAGTCGACCGGCACTACTAGCTTGTCAACTTGAACTAAGACATCCTCTACAATCCCCAAAGGTAGCCTTGTCGTCCTATCCGCCAATTGTAATTTTATCGTGGTCGGCTTCAGCGGTCCTAGGCCAAACTCCTTGTAAATTGAGTGGGGCATCAAATTTATGCTAGCGCCAAGATCGAGCATTCCTCTTGCCGTTTGTCCATTCCCGAGAGAAATAGTTATGCAGAAACTCCCAGGATCCTTCTCTTTGGGTGGCAATGGTTTCTTAATTATATCACCAATGTCTCTTATCAAAGCCACAGGCTGATTTGTAGCCAAATGCCTTTCCCTTGATGCGAGATCTTTGAAAAACTTCAAAAACGTCGGCATTGTCTTTATCACCTCTATCAGGGGGAGGTTAATATTGACGTTCTTCAGTAAATTGTATAACTCCATGAATTTTTTATTCTCCTTGGCCGGACGTAGGCGACTTGGGAAGGGAACATGATCATAAACAGTCAACTTCTTGGGCGGCGAATTCAAGGAATCAATGGGGTCTTCAGTTGCTGTCAATTTCTTGTTCTTCACTGCCCCCGGAGGTTGGGTCTCGGTCTCTTCCTTGTCTCCCTCCTTTCCTAGCTCGATGCAGTTCTCTACTTCTTTCCCGCTTCTCAGCACATGAATAGCCGAGGCTTGTTCCGTTTGGCTTGGAAGAGTATTTTTCTCCTTCTTCAATGATGCCATGTCA
>BMAC01000465.1:396494-415488 GCA_014905375.1 Phtheirospermum japonicum
AAGAATGAATCCCGAACTCGAATTCGATGTTTTGGACGCGTTGTTCTTCGATCCTTGATCTCCATCTTCAAATCTCGTTATGAGATGTGGGATTATGTGTATTATCAGCTCAAATACCCTAGGGGGTCGTGTGTTCTTTTCAAAATCCGAAATAATGAGGGTTTATATAGATTTTGCATGACTTGGCGCATAAGAAACCCTAAAATCTGAATTCTGGGCCGTCGCGTCGACGGTGCGTCGACTGACTCGTGCTGGCGCTCGGCGGGACTCGGCAGACTTGGTCGGCAGGTGTGCGCGTCGGCTGGGCGGGAGCGTCGACGGTGTGCGTTGACATCGACGCTTCAGCAAGTTGCGTCGACAGTGGTGCGTCGACATCGACGCTTCAGCAAGTAGCATCGACGTTGCGTTGACAGAGCGTCCACTGACGCGGTCATGACTCGCTGACATGGCTCGCGTCGACGGTCGCATCAGTCGACGCGACTGCACGTCTGTCTCCAATTCTCGATCTTTTGCTACTTGTTTCACCGGAAAGCTTGTTCTTCACTTCTTGAACATCGAACCTCGTCTATTACGCATTAAACTCTTCTGGTTACTTAGCTATAAGGTGAAAAACAACGAAATATCACCTACTTGCATCAATTATGATCAAAATGCGGTAAAATAAGCTGGAATTATAAAAATACGAGATTAAGCTTAAATCGTCCAACTTATACCAAAAATAAATATAAAAACAAACTAAAAAGCTAATAAAAATAAGGACAAATCTACTCTAATCAGTGTCACTCAATAGGCCCATTGGAGTTTACCTCATGATGAAAAACCCACAAACTTCAAACAACATTTGCATCCGAAGAGAGGGGTACCAAATCCTCAGTATGCATATTAATCATGGAGTTATATTCATCACAAGTGGAATTATATCAGTTAGGGCCATAACGGGGAAGAGGAGAAGTTCTTAGTGGATTACAAGTGGTGAGAGTAAAAAATGTATATTTTGAGTTGGGCTTAAATATTTAATTTTGAGCTCGAGTCTTCATTGTATGGGCTAATTGAAAGACTCGGGTTATTTTCAGAACTGGGCTTAAAAAGGATGAAGAGAGGCTGGGCTCAAGAGAGGTCTTGTTCGATTAAGGAATGGACTCAATGAAGGTGCTACTCTCCAAATTGGGTGGTGCTGGGCAAGATGGAAATGTGTTACGGGGTGGGTTATGTCTGCTGGGCCTGGGTAGGTAACCATTGTCCCGAGGCAGAGTAAATAAGAACTGGAGGAGAGGAACTCAGTTAAGATTCTAGAAAATTGATATCTTTAATATCGTCTTTGTAATTAGCGGAGTTGGGGAGCTATAATTCGATAAAAGTTCTATGCCGAGAAATAATGAATTTATTAGGTTTGATGTCAAGACATTTATAGCCACAATGAGAGGTGAGATACCCAAGAAATATGCACAGTGTAGAACAAGGTATCATTTTATTATGAGAGATATATGATAAATTTGGATAACACACACCCAAAAGTAAGAAGATGATCATAAGAGAGAGATTTGTTGTATAAGATGTGCATATGAGTAAGAGACTTATGAAGACTCCTAGGGCATATATTTAATAATGATGAGGGATAAATATGTCAATTGCACATGCATATGTGACCTATAATATCATGACACGTGTGCATCGTAATTAGTAATCATTAAAAAGACGGGACGAGGTCTACTCATTCACACGAAGGACAGAACAAGGCCCATTAATTTTTCCAGAGGACAAGATGACGCCCACCCCTTCGTAAGCCCGTTTTGGCAGGCCCATTCCTCCGTGTCACCTTTGTCACCTCAAAAGCCTAGCTGACACTTTTGCCAAGTTAGGTTACCAATGTCTCATTTGCCTATAAAAGGAGGACGTTGGCTAGGTAAAAAAACACTCTCTCTCTCAATCACTCACTTAGCTCTTATACTAGGTCTAACTTAGGCATCAGAGTATCTACCCCTAAGGATGACCCCGAGGATATTTTTTACACACGTTCATAGCACCATAGACAAAGGTCACTCGCATATGGATTCTAGTCCTTAGGCAAACCTCTGATTCACCATACGTGTCCTCTGATCCGATCCTTCATAATTATTATATCATCAATTGGCACGTTGTTTATGGGAATGATAATTAGATCTGAGAAATAATGGCGACCAAGAAGAGATCCATGGTGAATAGTCGAGGCATGTACATGGTTCTTCCTCTCCCTACGGAGCACAACGAAGGCAATCAAGTGAACTCTCGTGCATCAAGATGAAACTATAATCAACTAGGGTCTCGGGATGAAGCCCAAGGTGTCCTAAAAATGGAGGCCCAGAAAATCTAGAAGATTGAGATGGAGATCCAGAAGTTGAAGTTGTTGTTGAGAGGTTTCATGGATAAAAAAGGATCCTTGGAAAGAACAAGCAACCAAGGCTCCAAAGCCTTCAATAATGAGGATGAGGTCAGGTCCGATGGAGACCATATCAAAGCTGGGGAGCACAACCTCAAATGACAATTGCAGGAGATGAACGAAAAGGTGGGAATTACATGGAAAGAGGCGAAGAAACCATCGACTGGAATCTTCTTCCCCACCCCCACACCCCCAAGCACACACACACAAAGTCCCCTTTCACTGAGAACATCATGAAAGAGGAAATCTCAGCTAGTTTGAAGATGCCCTAAATGGAGAATTATGATAGAACTTTGGACCCTCATGACCATCTTAGGAACTTTTAGCCCTCATGATGCTCCATGAGGAGAACGACACCATCAAGTGTCGAGATTTAGTGAAGAGTCCATTGGCCAAGAACCACCTAATTTATTTAGCGAAGACTTTTGTAGTCCCTAGAAGTTATAAGATGAAGCTCAACCCTAGCAAATGCACATTAGGAATAACCTCGAGAAAGTTCCTCGGTTTTATTACATGGTCACCTAGCGGAAAATTGAGGCTAATCCATTAAAAGTTTGAGCTTTGCTCGATATGAACCCTTAATCAAAAAATTTCAAATTGAGGCAAATTCGAGGTCATTAGAGGCTTATAAGATGATTGGCGACCCTTAATCAAAAAATTTCAAAATTATCAGGAAGAGTTTGTCATTCTTCAAGATCCTGAGGAATGCAAATCCATTCTCATAGTCGGATGAGTGTCAGAGGGCCTTCCATGAACTAAAATCCTACTTAGGTTCACCGTCGCTTCTGACGAAGCCACAATGAGGAGATGTGTTATACATATACCTCAGAGTTTTAGACTCATTAGTAAGTTCAGTTCTGGTCAATGAGGATGACGAAGTACAAAGGCTAATTTATTATGTGAGTCGAGTTCTTGGAGACGCAGGCCTACGCTATGCAAAGACTTAAAAATTTGCATCCAGTGTTGTGGTCTCAACTCATCAGTCGAGACCTTATTTATAGGCACACACAGTGGTGGTTCTCACATACCAACCTCTAGGATAACTTGTTTAAAATCTTGAGACATCAGGAAGGTTGGTGAAAGAGCTTAGAGAGTTTGGTGTTCAATCTTCAAAAATTATAAAATTTATATAATAATTTATATGATTTTTATATTATTAAAATTTTAATTAATACAAGATTAATAAAGTTGGAGATAAATATAAAAATATAAAATGAATCTTAAAAAAATAATAAAACATATATAAAAATATATATGAGAAAATTTACTATAAATGAATTTTGAAATTTCTATATTTATTATATACTTTTTTTTATATTTATATTATATTTTTATATTTATAAATAATTTATATTAATTCTTATTGATTATAATTTTATTAATTAGATTGACTGAAAGAGAAAATAAAAACAGAAAAAGAAAAGGGAGAGCAAAACAAATTTTTATCTTTAATTTAATTTTTATAATAGTGTTCTAAAACTAACTAGGCGGACGCTAGGCGCCAGACCAGCGCCTAGCGCCTAGGGCGCCTAGGCGGGGCCTGGAAATTGAGAACAAATACCCTTATTTACAACATTACATCCAACATTTAATAGTTCAACATATTACCTGCTACACAATAAAGTATATGGCAATTCAAAAATAAAGTAATGATCACAAGTTCAAAACTATTGTTCAATTCAAAGTTCAAAACAACATAAATCCATAGCACACATTACAAAATCAAAATAACTAAATAAGTACCATTTAAGCATTAGAAACAACCAATAAACATAAGTACTAACTAGCAACACCAAGTGGATCTTCTTCTTCTTCTCCATAATCATCTAATACACGCTCTTCATCCGACTCAAATTCAAAGTCATTCTCATTCACTTCTTCTTCATCCTCGGATTCAAAATCATCTTCCCAAAGCTCCCTCACTCTTGAAGGCTCACCATCAAGTCCATCACCCACCTCATCATCATCATCAGATAACCCAGGAATAATCCACTCTTGTGCTTTACTTGCATCACTAGCAAGAAGCACATCTTTATCTTTTCCCCTCTTGCGTTTGTTCAATAAACGTGAATTGAATTGAACATATACTAGATTATTTAATCGTGAAACATCTAGTCGATTCCTCTTTTTAGTATGAATCTGTAAACAAAATGCAACAAAAATAAAATTATTTTCCATGTTCTACAATATAAACATAAAAAAAATTATTATTTCTTAATAAGATAATAATGATGGAATAAATTTATAAGAAAGAAAATAATGAAAGTAAATTGGTCATCAAACCCCTTCAAATGTACTCCAATTCCTTTCGCATCCAGATGAGCTAGTGGTTAATGATAAGATCCTCATAGCAATTTTTTGCAAATTAGGTGTCGCATAACCATAATTTAACCACCAAGTTGCTACATAAAGTCAAGAAATAATACAATAAATTAATGACTCATTAATAGTTAATATTTTTAAGTTTTAATTTTTAAAGAAATAAAAGATTAGAAATAAAAAATTTCTTTTACCTGGATCAAACTTGTCATCATTTATCTCACATCCTTTCGCGGCAATGGCCCTTGCAAAAACTCCTCCTTTGGTTTTATAAATTGGCAACTCACCATTCATAACTTTATCATTCAAAGAAAATTTTCCATGACAAATAATATCAAGACATTCAATAGCTCCATCCGAGACAACTTGATCTAAAATGAGATTTAGTTCCTTGTAATGATAATAAGGATTCAATAGATAAGCCATCAAATGCAACGGGGTGTCCAATCTATCTTTCATCTTCGCATCCATTATCTCCAAGATAGGATCGTAGTTTTTGGGATAATTATTTAGAGCATTTTTTATATCTTCCTTTKCTTGYAAAAGCTCCCCATATAKAAATCCCAKTGATGGCTTTCCATCTGCATCGGCAATGCGAAGCACCTTTACCAAAGGTGCAAAAATGGTCAAGCAAGATCTTACACCATTCCAAAAACCAATAGCCATTAAAGTATTATAACTTGCTTGTCCTTTGACGGTCTTAGACCATTTGCACTCATCCCACTCAGAGCTTAAACATTGCGTTCAATTGCGCTTTCTTATCCATCAAGCTTTGCAAACTAAGGAATGAAGATGCAAATCTTGTCACTTCGGGCCTCACTATGTCCTTTTTCTTTGTAAAAGACCTCATCATAGCTAAGGTCTTATGATGTGCATAGATGAAGATGGTCAAGGCTTTAGCTTGATCGAGGATCTTCTTGAAGCGGGGTAGTTTTGCAATGCCCTCCAGCATGAGATTAATGGTGTGCGCGGCACATGATGTCCAAAAAATAGTTGGCCTTTTCAAACGTAATAATTTTGCCGCTCCCATATTGTTTGAAGCATTATCATTCACTACTTGAATGACATTCTCGGGCCCAATTTGCTCAATACATTGATCAACATACTCGTAAATCATTTCACTCGTGTGTGCTACATCGGACGATTCCTTAGAAGAAAGAAATATTGTACCTGCCTTCGAATTAACACACAAATTCATGATGCTTCTTCTCTTTCTGTCACTCCAAGAATCAGTCATAAGCGAGCAACCATTTTGTCTCCATGCATCTTCATGTGGCTTAACTTTGGCTTTGGTTCTCTCGACCGCTTTTTTCAACAAAGGCTCTCTTATTTCATATTGGCTAGGAGGTTTCCACTTTGGTCCAAATTGACCAACCGCTTCATTAAATAGCCTAAAACTTTCAAGATCAAATGCAYTGAAAGATATGCYGGCTTCATAAATCCAATCTGCTAAATAATTTTTCACCGTATTAGATCTTTCTTTCCAAAGGGCATCATTTATGTTTTGTTCTCGCACTGTCTTTGCCACATTTAAGGATGCTTCGGGATTAATGGATGTAGCAAATTTGTCCAGTGGACCAAGAGAACGGGATGGCTTTGAGCTTAGTGACTCTCTCAACTCATCTTCTTCTTCAAGAGAGAGACTCAATTCCCAACCCCTTAATATTTACAGATGATATCAAAGCTTCTTCATGTTGTTTCAACTTTGTGTTCTTGGCTTTTGCTTCATTAATGGCATTTCTACATTTAGCTTGATCTTCACTTGAAGCTCTCATACAAGGAACGACATTGCCTGAAATTCTAGCTATGTGCTCCTTCAATCTACGAACACCACCAGACATAACCTTGCCACATAACTTGCATTTTACCTTGTCTAAGTTGGTTGGATTAGCTAAGATGCCATAATCCCAACCAACATCATTTGATTTTCATCTAAGATGAGACTCGCTCTCAGATGAAGGTCGAGATTCACAAGGTCGAGATTCACATGGACTGCTACCAGTTGCCGAATTGCTAGAAGCTTTCATTGAGTACCTACATGACAAGTGAATAAACATTAAATATAAATATTTTATATTTATTCGCATGCTAATAATTACTTAGATGGCCGTGGTGAGATATATAAAAGATAAATAATCGGAAAAGCTTACAATAATCACTACATTGTAAAATACAAAAGCAAATATTCACCTTGCACAAGTTGAAGCAAATACAAAAGCTTACAATTAATTTTTTATTCTTTTTTATAAAGAAAATAGAAAAGCTAAAAATGAAGAACAGATGTAAAACAAATAATATACTGAAATTAGTATTGAAAATTAAAAAAATAATTGACAAACTGGTAGGCATAATTATTAATGCATCTTCATTTAACAAGAAAAAGCCTTATGCATTCATTGTGGCAAACAAAATTACTTCATTAAACTTGAGATCATTACAGCTTCATTAAATAAACTTGAGATCATTACAGCTTATATAAAGTATATATACTTCAAGTTTACAGCAGGCTAACATGTTTCTGTAAATTATTCTTCATTAAATAATTTATCAATAAACGAAGTACAAAATCGAAAAATAATAATACTTACCAAATAAGATAACTCAAATTCATAATCTATAAAATATAATCGCTCATATTTCAGTTTATTCATATATTCATTGTATACAATTAACACAGTACATATAACTCAGTTTATAAATTCATATATTCATTTAGTGATAACCAAATAAAAAATTAAAAACAAAAATCCTCAGCATTATGAAGAATCTATAAACATCACCAATTATATTCATTCAATTTCTGCATTCATATCTCTTCATAATTCAATGCAAGTATGAAATAACACAGTACACTCATGTTTAAGTGGAAACAGGCAGAATCACATCCAGTTAAGTCTAAGTAAAAAAATCAAATCCAAAGTTTCGGAAAAATAAGACAATTATCGAAACAATTTCAAGACTCCCATAATCGAATAAGGTAACAAGATTTATTCACAAGTTTTTCTTTGTATACTTTCATCAAACACCTTGTATACATTATTAGATAACATAAATATATCTTCTCAAATTCTAATTAATTAACAATCATCTCCATCTCCTCACATCAACATCCTAAACATTACAAGTTTAGTAGTTTATATATACTTTATATTTCATAACCTAACCAAAGCCAAAATCTCAAAATAACACTCAAATAGAAAAAAAAAAAAAAAAACATGATATACATACCAACAAGTCAGCCACCAGGTTGTGTTTGCTGTGGGGAGCTGAGGAGGGCGGCGGCGATGGCAGTGCCGGTGGGAAGAGGCAGCCGCAGCAGTTAGGGATGTCAAGAGTCAAGACCCCTTTTTTTTCGAACAGTCTGTTCTCACTTTTTTTTTTCCTGCTCTGTCCCGTAACGATTTTAGTTTTAAAAAAAATTAGGACCAAAACGACGTAGTTTTGTCCAGAAAATTAAAAAAATATATATTCATTAATCGCGCGGCGTCTAGGCGGCGCCGAGGGCTCCTAGCCGGCGCCGAGGACGCCGGGCGATTTATTCGTCCGATTCTCGAAAATCGTAGGCGCCCGGGTGGCGCCGAGCGCCTAGGCCGCGTTTTAGAACATTGATAATTATAGAAAATTGATAAGAAAATATAGAATAATACCACATTAGATAAAAAATCCGATCAATCTTTTTGGACCTTTTTTGATGAATTGGTTAACTTAACATACATGATTTGATGATGGTCAATTTAAGTATCTTTTCTGAAATGTGACCAATATAATGGACCAAAATGAAAATTTTCCCAATTTTTTTATTTTCAATTTAATATTTAAAATTAAATAAAAATGATAAGAAAGTATAGAACTACGTCACGTCAGCAAAAAAGTCCGATCGGGATTTTTTTTGACATTTTTGATGAATTGACCAACTTAGCAGAAGTTGTTTGATGATGGCCAACATCAAGTACCTTTTCTGTATTGTGGCCAATATAGTGGGCCAAAAATGAAAATTTCCCATTTCTAGATAACGTATTACACATTATAGTTTATGTAAGTATCACAACTTTGATTAATAGTATTAAATATTATAGTTTATGAAAAAGTATCACAAAGTGTAGTAGAAATATCATAACTTGAGTTAAAATCACAATTTTTATATATAAATATTGTGTATTATAATTCTTCATCGAGTATTATAAAATACAGTAAAAGTATGATAAAATATTGATACTTTAACTATGTTTTGTGATGCATGATTTACTTTTTGTAATAGTTGTAATTACATAATTTTAAAAGTAATAGATGTAAGAACAAAAATTAAATTATATAAATATGTAATACTTTAACAATATTTTTATGATACTTTATTTTTGTAATTAAAAAAACGATGTAAAAATAAATATAATATGTTTTACTTTTATTCGAATTTATGATACTTTCAGTTGAAATCATTGATAATTTAAATTGAGCTTGTGATAATTTTAGGTTTTAACTTTTAGGTGAATCTTTTATACTTTTAGCTAATTTTATAATACTTAAATTTTGGCAGATTATGACTTTTTCCTAGACGATATTTTTTAAAAATAAGTTTGAATCGATAGTATTGTAGAGTGGAACGAGAGGAGTTGAGAGGTAGTGTTCAATCGGAATTTGGCCTAGTGAGTCATTGTAGATCAGAGGTCAAAGTTGATGAATTTGGGACTTGACCTCATATCTATGTTGATTGGAGCATTAGATCGTAAATTCAATTTTAGATATGAAACGAGAGAGACAAGACTCTTCCAACGACATAAAATTTATAATAAAGAAATATCGTAAGTGAACGGTGACAATGGTGGCCAACAAACGGAAGACGGGTGACAGCCGGAGTCCGAGTGAGGAGCAAGTCTTTTGCGTGTTTGTATGATAAAGAGAAATATAAATAAATCATGTTTTTTATTTATTAAATGAATGGGTTAGGACGGATTAAATGATAAGGTATGATAAAATGTGATCTTATAACATGAAGCCGATCTCACACTTGAACAAATATTATTGAATACTATAAATTTATTTATACTAAATTACAGAACTCTATGTTTTTTAAAATTTTGGAATACAACAAAATTGTTAAGAATTGTTAAGGTATTTATATCTTTTGAATGATTTAAAACAGAGAGTTTATAAACTCTTTTTAAAAAAGTTGTGTGGAGTTGCTTCATTTTAGAAATTTATAAGCTCTTTTACATTTTTTTTTAATTTTTGAAAGCTTACAAACTCATTTCAAATAAATTTATAAAATAAGAGTATAATCTTTTAAACATCTTATATGATATTTTTTAGAGATGAAGCTCAGCCGAAGACTTTCTTAAAGTATATATCATCTCCAAAAGCTTGACACGTGACTCAAACAAGGGTGGATGATCAAAGTAGAAGGGTATAGCTGTAATCCCAAATTGAGAATTTTCCTTTAAAAATATAAGCTCAAAAATAAAAATAAAAATTTTGAATCCTTTTATATTTACAAAAATGCCATTAATAAGTTATAAAAAAAAGGAAAATAAAAAACATTAATATGTTTTGTAACAAAAAGACAAAAGTAAAAGTGACTCACACTTTCCTCCCGAAATACGTACGGTTAGCATGCTTTGTCCCAAAAAAGACAAAAACAAAAAAAGTATAAATCAAAAATCAAATTGTTAAAACAAAACAAAGTTTTATTTTTTTTACAGAGGTGCCGCCTCACTCCCTAAAGTGGGTTTTTTTTTTCATTCTCTGTTCTTTCTTTTTTCTTTTAATTAAATTATGAGTTTGTTATAGTTTAATATGTTTTGCTTATATAATTAAATTGTTGGTTTATCTAATTTAGTAATGAATTTGATTTGAGTATTTAGTTGATAAATTAGGGGTTTTTTTTTATTTATGTCAAATATTTGATTTAATCATTTTCTTTTGTATAGTCCCTTTTCAATTACGGTTTTGTTTTATAAGTAATATAAAGATTGTTTTGTATGGTTATATTCTTATTGTTTATTACCAATAATAAATGGTTTTGTTTTATAAGTAATATAAAGATTGTTTTGTATGGTTATATTCTTATTGTTTATTACCAATAATAAATAATATTCTTACGCATGTGTTCCTTTTTTATTGTGTTGTGTAATTTTAAATAATAAATAATAGTTTATTAATTATCTTTCGTACCCTCAAGTTTAAAATCTTGAATCCGCCACCGTTCAATTTATCATGAAAGTAGTACACCTCACTAGAGATCGATCGTTAAAAATCCATTTAATAAATACAAAGCTCGACTGGTTAGTAAAGAAGAACAAAGTTCGTGTTTTAGCTCAATTCGATGAATAATCAAATAATCTCAAATATAATTTTATTTTATCAAGCAAGACATTACTATGTTCACCTCGAACCCATTCATTTATGAGTAAAACTTTTCAATAATTTGACAAAAAAAAGTTATAATATCTCTCACTTTAAATTGTTATGGGAGCAGATAGCACTAGGTAAACTACTTTATGGCAATGGAGTTGGGGAACACTAGCAATATTGGTGGTTAGGGTCAGAAAGTAACCTTTTTTTTTTTTATGGGTTTTGTTATAATTTACATTTTTGTAGCTCAAGTTTTGATAATTACTTGTACTTTCTTTTCCCTTACTTCAGGCATCACTTTGATGCTAATATCCCTATTATACCCTGGTTGGCAATTGCTTTTGACATATCCCTTTCTTTCTATATGAATCTGGCACATCAAAATAAAGTGGATTAAAATCCAAATAAGGATGTCCGGTAAAATAATAAAAAAATCAGTTTAGATATTGATGTTTTTTTCTTTATTTTTGAAACTGCCAACCTAACCAATTATGGAATCTGACAATACCAACTACCAGAAATTGAAACACTTTATACTACATCAGAATTTCGAACATCCACAACATTATTAAAGAATCAATTTATACATTTAAAATTGAGAATATGATTTTATTATCAAAGGCAGAACAACAAAGAGTTTTTTTCTTAAATTGCTACATGGTTCTTCTTGCTATTGTGTTGGTTCTGGTCTCTGTGTCCAGGGTCATATCAGTAAATTCAGAAGATGAGTATTTATCAGGTGTGGGCGACCCAGGGATGACTAGGGATGGTCTTAGATTGGCTATAGAATCTTGGAACCAATGTAATGAAGTTGGAGAAGAAGCTCCTAACATGGGCAGCCCAAGAGCTGCTGATTGCTTTGATGTGCATAAAGCTTCTTCTCAACAAGGTTACTGTTTTTCATACTTTGCTAAATTGTGTTTTTTTTTTTTTTTGAAGATAAGGATTAATTGTTAGTATTTGTCTATTTGGGTAATTACGAAAACGACCTTGATGTTTATTAGTATAACTTAAAAAAAAGGTTCAATTATTATCTTTTTAAAGACTCCCTTAATTGGTACATTTGTAAAATAGAAATCTATTTATTACAACCCTCAATTGTGTGTGTGATCATGATGCTAATAAATATGCATTTCACTTCAATTACTGACTATTTATTATCAGTCTCCTCAGGACAAAATCATTCAATCCCTTACATGCTCGCCCACAGAGTAACAGAAAAGGACAACAAATTAGGAGTTGGCCAACCTTTTACGGGCCTCAAACAAAACACGCTCACTAATGTAGACTTATACGCAGCACAAAAGGAACTCTACTTGGGAACCAAATGCCAAGTCAAAGACAAACCAAATCCATGGCAATTTTGGATGATCATGCTCAAAAACGGCAACATGGACACATATGCGGCTAAGTGTCCGAAAAACGGGCACAAGGTCGGGCCTTACGGCCCGAGCACCCAATTCCCTTGTTTCGGCAAAGGTTGCATGAACCAACCGTTGATCTATCATAATTACACCGTTTTACAAGGGCCTAATAGAAATATGCTTAAGGGGAGATTTTACGGCTCGTGGGAGTTAGATGCTAATTTGAGCAACGGAGGGCAAGAAAGTAATTTATCGTATTATTCGGTTACTTGGGAGAAGGAGATGGAGAAAGGGAGTTGGGTTTTTCATCATGTTTTGAAGACGTCGGTTAAGTATCCGTGGCTGATGCTTTATCTACGAGCGGACGCGACGACCGGGTTTTCCGGTGGGTACCATTACCCTACTAGGGGGATGCTAAAGATAGTAAGTTGGTTTTTATTTTTTTTATTTTTTTTTTCTTCCTTTGCCAATCCTATGCTGTCTAGGAAGATGATGGCAATTAGGTCTCAAAGTTTCAGTTTAATTGCAAAAAAAAAAAAAAGAACTTTCAAAATTACAAAAAAACGACCGTGAGAATTCACGTTGTCTTACATTTTCCCCCTTCATAAGCCGGAAAAACTATGTCGAAACCCCCTTTCTAATATATAAAAATATTATGGTTGACGACTTAATTTTAACACCGGATCAAACATTGAGGGTATTTTTGTAATTTTGAAATTTGACCAGGTTCTTCTATAATTAGGTCAAACTTCAGGGTGCCTTTTGTAATTATCAAAAGTTTCTCTTAGAAAACATTCTAGTGTTCTCACGTGGTTGCCAACAACTTTAACCAAGTCTTTTCGGATTACTAAAGTACCCTTAAGGTTTCGTCTAATTACAAAAATACCCACACACCGGGGTACTTGTTAGAGTTGTCACTCTTTTAAAAAACGGGCTGGGCCAGGTCAAAGAATCGAGCAACCGTTTTCCATGGCCCAACCCGACCCAGAGTATGAAAATTATAAGGGAAATGACACGGGTCTATCGGGCCGGGTCAAAGATTCTGGATTTTTTTCAAGATTACGGGAGTATTTTGTAATTACCCTGAATATCAGGGGTGGTTTCATAATTTAAGCCAAAATACCAATGCAGATACCCGAATCGCCCCATTTCATAGTGAGACTCACTCTGAACGTGATCAGGGGCGGTGGGCCCAGCAGCCAGTTCTACCTCCTCGACATCGGCGGCTGCTGGAAGAACGACGGCGGGCCCTGCGACGGTGACGTCACGTCCGACGTCACCCGCTACAGCGAGATGATCCTAAACCCGGACACGCCCTCGTGGTGCCGACCGGACGACCCCAAGCTGTGCCCGCCCATCCACACGTTCCCCAATGGGACCCGCGTCGGCCGAGCCGACACGGCCCGTTTCCCTTACGGGGCCTACCACTTGTACTGTTCGCCCGGGAATGCAGAGCACGCGGAGGCGCCTAACGTCGCGTGCGATCCGTATAGTAATCCTCAGCCGCAGGAGATATTGCAGATTTTGCCGCATCCCGTTTGGGCCGATTATGGTTACCCGGCGGTTAGAGGCGAGGGTTGGATCGGGGATCCTAGGACTTGGGAGCTCGATGTCGGGAGATTATCGCAATCGCTCTACTTTTATCAGGTCCGAATATTTTATATTTTTTGGCGGGGGAGATAATTATAAAACATTTACTAAACATCACAGTAATTTTAGAAGTTTATTGGACTTTAAAAAAAAAAAAAAAGTGATGATAATTTTATTTTTATTTTTTGCTAATTTAATTACAGGATCCTGTGACTGTACCAGCAAGGAGGCAATGGAGATCAATTGATTTGGGACCAGAAATTTATAAGGATCCTGATCAAGTGGCAGAATGGACTGTTAGTGATTTTGATGTTCTTGTACCAAGCAAATACTTGGTGGAGACAAAACAATGACATTTTATTTTAGTATTTTATTAACTGTTGTTTGATATTTACTTTTGTGGGGTTTGGAAATCATTATGTATGAGAAAAATAAACCTTTAGAGAAAGGTGTATAATAATTCTTCAGGTTTAGTGTTCTTGATATTGTGTTTAGTCTTCAGGTTTTGTGCACCTTTTTCCTCTTCGTAGTTCTTAAAATTTCCTAATTGAACTCCTTGATCAATTGAAAACAACCACTACAACACGGACATTGAAATTGAGACCTGTGTCGCCATCGCCGAATTTATGGTGTCCAGAAAATTCAACAAATTTAAAACGTGTTCTGAAAATCTAAAGATTGTCATACTGTAATTATTTTTATAATTAAATATTACACCATATTGTGTTTTGATACTTAATCAACAAGAGAAAAAAAAGCTACAGAAAATTATAAAATTATGCCCCACCAGCCGCCACCTCCAGTTTTTTTTTTATTTATTTTGTTTAGTATTTAATTAATTGTTTAGATATAATTGTGAATTTATTTTTTAAATATTAATTATTGGTGGGCTTAATTAGCAATTAATTTAAAAAATTAGAGTTGAATTATAATTATTTAGAGACTTGAGTTTGCTTTGAAAAATAGGTTTGGTTGGGGAATATTTCAAAAAATTAGTGGAGTTGTAATTATTTAGATATTTAGGTTTGATTTCAAGAATTAGGGCTAGTTTGGGGTCTAATTAGCAAATAGTTAAAAACTTAGGATTGAATTATAAATATTTAGATTTTGGGGTTGATAACGACAATTAGGGTTAGTTTTGGGTTTATTTAATAATTACTTAAAAATTGAATTGAATTATAATTATTTAGATATTTGAGCTTAATTTCAAAAATTAGGGTTAGTTTGGAGTTTAATTAGAGAATATTTTTGAAAAAATAGGGTTGAATTATAATTATTTAGATTTTTGGGTTTGATTTCGAGAATTATGATTAATTTGGGGTTAATTAGTTCAAAATTTAGGATTAAACTATAAATATTTAAGATTTTGGGATTAATTTCGAAAATTAGGGTTAATTTTGAGTTTATTCAGCAATTACTTAAACATTTAGGATTGAATTATAAATATTTTGATATTTAGATTTGATTTTAAAATTAAAGGTTAGTTTGGGGCTTAATTAGAGAATATTTCAAAATTCTACGATTGAAATATAATTATATAGATATTTGGTTTTAATTTCAAAAATCGGGGTTAGTTTGGGGTTTAATTAGCAATTAGTTCAAAATTTAGCACAAAAAAAAGGCAGTTTTCCGATGGATTTTTCACTCGGTTTTGAGGTAAAATCCCTCGGTTTTGGGCAAAACCGAGGGAAAGAATCTCTCGGAAAAACCCTACTCAGTAAAATTTTTCGAGTGAAATATTCCCTCGAAAATTTTAAACCGAGGGAAAATCCGAGGGTCTCATCCCTCGGAAAAATCCACGTACAACCCTCGGAAACACCGAGGGGACGATCCCTTTGGTATTTCGAGGATACGTACCCTCGATTTTTTGAGGGAATGTTTCCCTCGAAAAACCGAGGGGAACATTCCCTCGGAAAAATCGAGGGCTGTATCTTCCCTCGGAATACCGAGGGCAGATTATTCCCTCGATTTTTGATATTTTCGAGGGATTTTACCCTCGATTTTTATTTTTTTAATATTTTTTATTTTTTCGAGGGATTTTTCCCTCGATTTTTATTTTTTTTTATAATTTTTAATTTTAATTCCTGTTCAATTATTAAAGTTCCCCAAAAATTTGAAAAAAATCATTAATAAAAAGACAAATAAATAAACCAATTATTATAAAAATATTTGAAAATTTAAAGATTGTTACATGTGTTCGACACAGTAACAAAGTTTATATAAAAATCAAACTATCCTATGGATGGGAATTGGGGTACTGCTGGAAACGAGCATACAGGTCAACAATCTAGGCATCCATCGAAAGCCTGAAATGCCTCCTGCTGCCGGCGCTGCTCCTCACGCTCTGCCTCCCGCTGCAGGCGCTGCTCCTCATGCTCCTCCACACGTCGTCGCTCAAACTCGGCGTATTGCTGCTGCATCGCCTCAAGCTCCACCCTCTGAGCCTGGACACTAGTGCAGAAACTGCATTCTAGAACAGAACATCCTGGTGCATCTAGAAGGGTATTTAAAATACTGTTTTGGATTACACTATCCAGAACAGTTTTTGAAATTACCGTTCTAGATTGACAATTTTCCAGAACGGTATTCAAATACCGTACTGGAATGTATAAATTTCAGAACGGTTATTGAAAAACCGTTCTGGATTATGAGTCAGTTCAGAACGGTATTTAAATAACGTTTTGGAAAGTGTACAATCCAGAACGGTATTTTAATACCGTTCTGGATTGGAAGCCAATCAAGAACGGTATTTATAAAACCGTTCTCAAATGTCTTGGTCAATTTAATGCCGCGTAAATAAAAAATTTTTGCCGCCCAAATTTTTACTTTCCAGAACGGTATATTTAAAACCCTTCTGAATGTATTCGCTGATACAGAACGGTAAAAAAATACCCTTATCGAAAGTTTACGATACAGAACGGTATTTGAAATACCGTTCTCTAAATATTGCCGAAACAGAACGGTATTATAATTACCGTTCTGCAATATTATTCAATCAAGAAGGGTATTAAAAAGCCGTTCTTGAATACCGTTCTCTAAATATTGCCAAAACAGAACGGTATTATAATTACCGTTCTGTATTGTTATTCGATCCAGAAGGGTATTAAAAAACCGTTCTTGAATGTCTTTCTAAAAAAGTAAAATCCAGAACAGTATTTTTAATAATACCGATCTGAAATTTATTTACCAATTTGAAATATTTTACAATTTCAACAAGCAAACGGAGCGGGAAAATGAATTATATTTCACACTCTCTTTACCAAAACCCGCCTGCTGATCCAATACACTCTCTCTCTCTCTCTCTCCAAATCGATCGAAACCCCAGCCCTTCTGCAACTTCCTCTCCCACCTTACGGGCATGTCAAACCAGTACCCGCCATGACGTTAGAACAAACGGCAGTGCTGAAGAACACCCTTCTCCTCCACCAAAACCCTCGTCCAATTTCCTCCTTCCCATTTCTTTCCCTAAACCATAAATCTTCGAGAACTTCAGCTTCAATCGCGCGCATAAAATGCTCGTTCGATAACAATGGCAGCAATTATGCCTCGGCCACCAACAGCGGGCTTTACGAGTACGAACGATTTGCGGCGGCGGGCCCGCAGTACCCTAGGCCGGTGGAGATTCAGTGGAAGAAAGAGCTCTGTAATTCGGTGCAGCTTATCGGCGTAATTGGGGCTCCCGTTCAAATCAAGCATCTCCCTTCCGGGAAGGTTGTGGCTTGGTCTCGGCTAGCCGTGAAGAAATCCCAAACTGACAAACTTTGGTAATTTAATTTAGTTTATTTGTTTTCCTTTTTCTTTTTTTTATTATCATCTTTTTATTTTATATTATTAGTGTTGTTTTTGTGTGATGAGGATGGAAAATTAGATCAATTCTGATGCAGCTGAGGCTATTTTTTCCCGTCTGTTGAATAAAATAAATTTAATGAAAAATAAATGCCAACTACCTCATGATTTTACTTGGCAGGAATAATATTTGATTTTTATAATGTATTAGTGAATTTGAGCTTGATGGCTTTTTGCAGAATCATGGATTTTGTTGAACTATGGAGTTTCAGAAATATTCATCCCTAATCTGAATTTATTGTTTGACTCTTTGCCTGGAATAATGTTCTACAAAGTTTGTTCAATAACTTTTGAAGTTCTTCTAGTTTGAGTCACAAGCTTGTTGAAATATTGTTGCGAACCTGAGATGTTCCATGAGATAAATCTGATGTATGGTAAATGTGATTCATTTGTCTAAACTTGATCTGGCTTTGTCACAGAGGATTGCTGATACATTGGATATTGAAATCAAGCGTTGGGCTGCTGGCAAAGAAGGAAATTTGCGTGCTCTACTGTCGACTATGCAATATGTGAGTCGCCTTACAATTTTGAGTGTGAAATTTTCATTTCGACATTTTGTGGTAAAAATTATTTTTAGTTTCCTGTCAGTTTGTTATAAAGTTGGTAACATAGTGTTCCGTGGATGCAGGTACTTTGGCCCGAATGTGGCTGGCAGCCTGTTTCCCTGACAGATTTGATCACTAGTGCCTCTGTCAAAAAGTTTACAGAAAAGCAACTCTTTGCATTCATCCTGATAAGGTGCAGCAAAAGGGTGCCAATCTTCAACAGAAGTACATTGCTGAGAAGGTCTTCGACCTGCTAAAGGTATGTTTTCAATATCTTCATTGGGTCCTCTTTCTTTTTTTTGTTCTTTTTTTTCCCTGTTAAAAATGCATATTTGCATTTTATTGAAGTGTTGAGCAATATTGTGAAATTGGAAATAATATTGTTGGTTCATTTGTGATTAGACATCTTTTTCTCAATTAAATGCGCACATACTTACAGAAAACACCCCCGCGGTTTAGTAAAAATAATAAYAATAATAAAGAAAATAAAATCAGTTCCTTTTGAGGTATTGTTACAATTTACAAATCAGTTCCTCTTGGATTTGTTTTACAAATTACTTCCTCAA
>BMAC01000465.1:427145-468213 GCA_014905375.1 Phtheirospermum japonicum
TAATACCCTAAATGAAACTCTAATTGCAAGTTAAACCTAAATTAAACTATAATTATAAATTTACCCTAAATTATTACACAATTATAATTAATACCCTAAACGAAATCCTAATTTCAAATTAAACCTAGATTAAACTATAATTTTAAATTATATCCTAAACTATTATATAATTATAAACCCTAACCAATAAACCCTAATTTCATAGACTTGAACAACGAAAACACAATTGGGAGTCGACACAAAAGTAACAGCATAATTTTCTTCCATCCATTAAAGTAAAACAGATTCCTCATCAAGAAATCTGGTCTCCGTTTCCTAATTTTGTATAATAAGAGAACACATTTTGCGGGCAAAAGCCCATAGAATTGAAAACTAAACATCATCTGAAATCGATTGTAATTCTAGAAAAAAAAATTAGAAAAAAAGTTTTCATTTTTTCAAAGATGGACCATTGGCTATTAATGTAAAACGTTGACAAACATCAAAATATAATCCTAAACTTAACCCTAAAATTTTATAAATTACAAGAACAAAAAAAAGGGGATGCGGGGTTACCTTGGATGGCGGTGGTGGCTGTAGAAGACAGCAGCGGCGGCAAGCGGGCGGCAGTTTCTATGGCGGGAGGGCGGCGGCAAGCTTTGGAAATCTGGCGGCTTTGGAGAAGAGCCGCGGCAGTGGCAGGAGGTGGAGCAATGGTGGGCGGCGCAAGCGTCGAGGGCGGTGAGCGATGGCAGCGGCGGTGGCGATGGAGACCGCAAGCGGTGAGCGATGGAGGCGGCAGTTGGACGGCTCATAGTTTCTCCCTTCTGCTGCGGTGGCTCGATGGCTCGACGGTTCGGCAGTGGCTGGGCAATTGCATATTTCGTCTTTCTTTTTTTCATCCGTTTTTCCTCTTTGTTCTTCTTTTTTCGGCTGCGTAGAGTGATAATAACGGGCATGCCCGCTGGTTTTAATTAGGTTCAAAAATTCAGAGGGATTAAAAGTCCCTCGGCAAACCGAGGGAATTAATCCCCCTCGATTTTTTCTTTTTTTTTTTAAATTTTTAAATAATTAAGAAAAAAACCGAGGAAATAGAGATTCCCTCGGGTTTTTTTTTAAAATAAAAAAAATAATAAAAAATAGGATTTATTTCCAGGACGCCAAGGCGCACCCCTCCCCGCCCCGGTTGTAATTTCTTGGGTTTTATTCTATTTTTCACTTTTTTTTCTATTTTTTTCGAATTTTTTTCCATTTTTCATCTAAAATCGAAAAAGAAAAGCGTACTAAACGATCGACGCCCGACCCTCGTGGTTCCACGATGCCGATATGCACTCCTCCCCACCCCGATCGTAATTTCTTGGGTTTCGTTTATATTTTTTACTAATTTTCTATTTTTTCGAGTTTTTTTCTTTTTTTTATTTAAAATCGAAAAAAATAGAAAATGCGTCCTAAACGATCGACGACCGACCCTCGTGATTCCACGATGCCGAGACGCACCCATCGCCCTCTCGGCAAAATCATGATGATTCGTCGCTTCGCGTTTCCAACCGAAGGAGTTCATCGATCGATCGTATCTTGTTGTGGGTCGAATCCCACGACACGTGTGGATACGCACGTGCTCATTGGTATTTTTTGATCGAAATCGGGTCAAAAACACCCCACGTGCCTAAGATGATAGGATTTGTTTCATTTTTACAATTCTTTTTCTATTTTTTTATATTTTTTAAATAATTACAAAAATCGAGAGAATCTCTGTTCCCTCGGTTTCAAGCCGAGAGAATAGTGATTCCCTCGGGTTTTTTTTTAATTTTAAAAAATTCAAAAAAAAATTAAAAAAATAATAAAAATAATAAGATTTATTTCCGGAACGCCAAGGCGCACCCCTCCCCACCCCGGTCGTAATTTCTTGGGTTTTTTTTTCTATTTTATCTATTTTTTGAGTTTTTTTTTCATTTTTCATCTAAAATCGAAAAAAAAAGAGAAAAAGCGTACTAAACGATCGACGCCCGACCCTCGTGGTTCTACGACGCCGAGACGCACCCCTCCCCGCTCCAGTCGTTATTTCTTGGGTTTCGTTTATATTTTTTTACTAATTTTCTATTTTTTTGAGTTTTTTTCCTTTTTTTATTCAAAATCGAAAAAAATAGAAAATGCTTCCTAAACGATCGACGCCCGACCCTCGTGGTCCCACGACGTCGAGACGCACCCATCGCCCTCTCGGCAAAATCACGATGATTTGTCGCTTCGCGTTTCCAACCGAAGGAGTTCATCGATCGATCGTATCTTGTTGTTGGTCGAATTCCACGACATGTGTGGATACGCACGTGCTCGTTGGTATTTTTCGATCGAAATCGGGTCAAAACCCCCACGTGCCTAAGATGATAGTATTTATTTCATTTTTACGATTTTTCTATTTTTTTAAATTTTTTAAATAATTAAAAAAACCGAGGGAATCTCTATTCCCTCGGTTTAAAACCGAGGGAAAGTTGTTTCCCTCGGGTTTTTTTTTAATTTTAAGAAATTCGAGAAAAATAGAAAAAAAAAGTATTTATTTCCGGGACGCCGAGGCGCACCCCTCCCCGCCCCCGCCCAGTCATAATTTCTTGGATTTTTTTTCTTCCTATTTTTCCTATTTTTTCGAGTTTTTTTTTTATTTTTCATCCAAAATCGAAAAAAAAAGAGAAAAAGCGTACTAAACGATCGACGCCAGACCCTCGTGGTTCCACGGCGCCAAGACACACCCTTCCCTGCCCCGGTCGTAATTTCTTGAGTTTCGTTTATATTTTTTTTACTAATTTTCTATTTTTTGAGTTTTTTTCTTTTTTTTTATTTAAAATCGAAAAAAATAGAAAACGCGTCCTAAACGATCGACGCCCAACCCTCGTGGTTCCACGACGCCGAGACGCACCCATCGCCCTCTCGGCAAAATTACGATGATTCGTCACTTCGCGTTTCCAACCGAAGGAGTTCATCGATCGATCGTATCTTGTTGTTGGTCGAATCCCACAACACGTGTGGATACACACGTGCTCGTTGGTATTTTTTGATCGAAATCGGGTCAAAACCACCCCCACGTTCCTAAGATGATATGATTTGTTTCATTTTTACAATTTTTCTATATTTTTCTTTTTTTTTTAAATTTTTTTTAATTAAAAAAACCGAGGGAAAGCTGTTTCCCTCGGTTTGTTTCAATTTTTTTTAAAAAAAGTAAACCGAGGGTTTATTTTTCCCTCAATTTTAAACCGAGGGAAGGCTGAGTCTCTCGGTTTGAAACCGAGGGAAAACACTCCCCTCGGTTTTTTGTAATTTTTTAAAAAATAAAAATAATAAAATTCCTAGGGATATTTATTTCCCTCAGTTTTTCCGAGGGCTATGTTCCCTCGGAAAATATTCCCTCAGAAATCCTTCGATTTTTCCTTCGATAATTATGGCGGCAAATAATGGCGCCGTATTTCCGAGGGAATATTTTTTCCTCGAAAAAAACCGAGGGATTTTATAGGCCCTCAGTTTGTCCCTCTGAAAATACCGAGGGGAACACTTCCCTCGGTTTTTCCCTCGGAAAACTGTTATTTTTTTGTAGTGTAGGATTGAATTATAAGTATTTAGATATTCGGGGTTGATTTTGAAAAGTTAGATTAGTTTGGGTTTATTTAGCAATTACTAAAAGATTTAGGGTTGAATTCTAATTATTTCATATTTGAAAAGTTTTACAATGTGCGTGGTGGGGGTTTTCAAATGTTGTGGTGACCGGCAAGTGAATGGTGTGTTTAATTAATATGTATGTTATGAATTGCAAATAATATATACATGTTGTGATTAGTTGGTGTTGTGATTGGTTGGTGAATACGTTGGTGATGAGTTCATGTACGGCACCGGCCGGGAGGCTTTGTCCTTCCAATAAAGAAAAAAATGTGATGGTGGCTTTAAAAAAATTTACGATGAGCGTGGTGGAGTTTTCAAATGTTGTGGTGACGGCATAAAGACGAAGAAAGAATTTCTATTTTCTCGCCTATTTACTACGGCGACAAACAATCAAATTATCACTTTATTTATTCCTTTTTCTACTTCTTCTTCCGAGTGCAGGATAACCCCAAGGGGATGTGGGGTTTTTTCTATCAATTGGGGCTCTCCTCACACTTACCTGATACCTGAACGAGCAACTAAGACTGGCAAGTGAATGTTGTGTTTAACTAATATAATGTTATAATCTGTGAATAATATATACATATTGTATACGTCGGTGATGACGTGGTATACGGCGCTAACTGTGAGGTTTTGTCCCTCCAATAATGTGTTTTAAAATTATACATTGATCGATTATCGATTATATTCTTTCTTTCTACACTCAAATATTTTACCTTAAACCCGTTTAGGGTTTAATATCAAATCGAGAGTTTGATACAAAATTCTAAACTGTCCACTTATTTGAACAGTTTGAGAATGTGGTTGTAATGTGACTATCTTAGTACGTATGTATTTTGTGAACTTTTAAATTCTGATTTCTATCTCTCATTTGTTCTTGGGTGCACTACAATATATGTGTAATTAGTGAACTAAGGGGAGTTGTTACCGAAATTTCCAGGTATGCATAGTAAGATTATTTTATTATTGACCATCACATTCTTGAATAGGATAGGGGCCTAACCAGAAATTCAATCTTTTTCTATAGGCACCCTCATACCGCTCACTTATTTATAATTCAATCACTTATATCATTAATCATAATTAGGATATCATGGGATGAGTTCTCACTGTAGTTGGATGTACAAATGGAGGGCGGGCGGTTATCTGTCCAATTTGTTTGATTAGTATGCATTTGTCTTAATTTTTATATATATTTAGGTAGTATTTTAGTTAGATTTGTTATTAATTACGGTATAGGTTAGATAGATTGAGCATATTTTCATATTTATGTATTTCCGGCTTATTTTAGCGTGTTTTGATCATAATTATTGCAATTGGGTGATTATTCTTTGTTTCCCATACAACTAAGTAACCGAGGAAGCTCAGTACTGAAAAGATGAAACTTGCAAATCGTTGCGAGAACCGAGAGACAAGAATGAGCAAATCGGCGAAAAAGTAGCATTTTTACCTACTTAGCGGTAGCTCCTACTGCTAAGCTACCGTCAACCCCTAGCGGTTCCACCACCGCTATCTTTACTGCTAAGGGATGTCAGAGACCTTCAGAGACGAGTTAGTGGTAGGCTTAACGGTATCCCTTACCGTTAGCGCTACTATTAAGACATGACAGAGATTTTCAGAGACGGCTTAACGGTAGCCTTACCGCTAAGCTACCGTTAACGGGCCCAGAAACGGGATTTTTTTAAGAAAACCTCATTCTAGTTTTTAGAAACCTATATATACCCTTCCATACTTCAAGAAGGGTTACGATTTTCACACTCCTAAGGTTCCAAGACGCGGAGAGAGTTCAATTCCTTCCTCCGTAACATAGATACAAGATAAAGATAGAAGATTGAAGTTCACAAGTTCTTAGGCTCCATTCCTTCGATTTATGATTTTTCTTCGATTGAGATCGCCTTTCTTTCTCCGGATTCGCTGGAGATTTACTTGTTTCTAGATCTTAATGTACTCTACATTCTTTAATTGCTTTCTAGATTAGTTGTTAGTTAATTATTGATTTTAGATATTTTGTTCTTTCTTTTCGGATTTGAACTATTTATTGCTTGAGTACTCCGGATCTAGTAGATAATATAGATCGTAATCTTTTCCATTTCAATTTCATTTCGTTCATTTATGTTTGGTAATTATAGTAGTCGTTTTGCTCATGATCTTTATTGTTCTTCTATTTCTAAAACCCTAATTCATAATTCTTAGTATATTTAGATTTTTAATCCTATTTCCTTAATTAGTATAGATTAATTAGTTTTCAATAATTGTTCTTTCTTTTCAATTCGTAGTTTATTAAATCAGAAACCTCAATTATAGTTGTTCTTGTGTGATATTGTGACTAAACAAGCATCTAAAATTCCGATTGTTAGTTCCTCGAGATTCGATTCGATTCGGTTTAAACTTACCAACCTACAAGAAAACTCGTACTCTTGCGAGTGAACTTTAAAGCTTTGACAAACTTATTTTTAAAAGTAGGTACGGATAGTTCGAATTAAGATTTTGGCGCCGATGCTGGGGAACCGTCAAAGGCTTTGAAGATGTTTGTTCGTATCACTTTTTGTTTATCCGCCTATTTGTATAATTGAACTTGGGTCAAGTTTTTGCCATTCGATACGTTGTGTGTTGTTGAGTGCATGCAGGGTAGATGATCACTTAAACCAGAGCTTGCACCGTTAATTGACAACATTCATCAATCCAATTGAGCAGGGCCCAAGCCTATTTCCCTTCCTACCCTCGACGAGAGTCCAGCAGTAATGTCGAGACATGGGAAATCTGTTCATTCTGATAACGCTGGTATTGTACGATCCAAAGCAGACCGGAACAACGATAGGGGAAATTACGGTAGTGAGCCACTTCATTTCAGGAGTCCAGAACATTTAAGAACTTATTGGGCAGACCGCCAGCTAAGCATGGAGAACAGAGGTTGGGATGACAGATATAGAGAGAGGGATGATCGTCGTGACGAACGTAATGAAGATTACGAAAATACACCCCACCCCACCCCCACCCACCCCCACCCCCACCCCCAAATAGACGTGTGAATGAATGGTTAAATGAACAGAACCACCATTACGAAAGGAATAATATTGATGAGAGGTATGTGCACGAAGAAGATTATGAGATATCTCATGACAGTGCTAGAACTCCGCGACGTGCACAAGAGCCTTGTCAGCGTGATTTAGCATGCCCACAAGCTGGACCTTACAGTTTTGCTATCGTGTTGGGACGGGCTACCAGAGATTCTGAGTTGTAACCAAACTTCGTTAATCAGCTTCCGACTTTTTATGGTCATGCTCACGAAGACCCGTTGGACTGTATACGAGATTTTTATGCCATAATTAGTGGGATTTCGCCCATGGGACTTAGTCTCAAAGAGTTTCAAATGAGAAGTTTCCCGAGCAGCCTGAAAGATAAAGATAAATCTTGGTTTCTCTCTCTAGAGCTGAGATCACTGTCAGAATGGAATATGATTTATGAGAGATTTGTGAACCAGTTTTATTCAGCCTAGACGACGGGGCAGCTTAGGAGATAAATCGCTAGTTTTGATCAGCAAGATGGTGAGTTATTCTGAGCCTGCTTCAAACCATATAGAGCTTTTCTCAACTTACACACAAGATGTAATGAATTCTGAGCCTCAAAGCCAAGTGGTTATTCCACATAGATGTTTGAGTCAATATCTCCATTCAGGAAGACATTATCAACATCAAGCTGACTCGGTTTTCATCCCTTAGTTAGAGCCAAAGACAGGATTATTCTGATGTTGGCAGGCTTTACTACAGAGCTGTAAATTTCATTGTAATCCAGGCCTGCAGACTGAGTGTATCCTTTAGCTACTAGCCTGGCTTTGTATATAGCAATTGAGCCATCTGAGTTTCTCTTGATTTTGAATATTCATTTGGATCCAACTAGTTTTCTGTCAGGAGGAGCTGGCACAAGGTCCCATGTGTGATTATTGAGAAGAGCTTGATTTGATGTTATGAGGTTAAGGCTTCTCTCCATTCTGGGATGCATAGGGCCTCTTAAACTGTTTTAGAATCAACAGCATTATGTGATATCATTGTGGCATAATCTTTAGGCTTGGAGATTCCTAATTTAGACATGGTTTGTATATGATGTGTACCTGCAATTGTTTGAACACTGGATGTATGTTTAGTCGCAATGTGTATACTGCCATGCTCAATAGGTGAGTCTATAGTGATTTGACCAATGGTAATAGTATAAGAGTGAGATGTATGAGAAGAAGATGAGTGAGGTGTAGAGTTGTGTGAGGTGGGAGGAGATGGGGGTTGTTCATGTATGATAGGAGGTGATGAAGGTTCAGTCTGAATTAGGGTTGCAGTATCCTTAATTTTGATCAGTGGTGTGTAATGAAAGGACTTGTTTATTTCAGGAGGAGGAGTGTTAGACTGTGTGATGTGGAAAGGGAATTTGTCTTATCATAATTGAACATGTCTCTTTATTATAACTTTGTTGGAAGGGAGAAAGACTTTGTAGCCTTTATGGAATGGGTTGTACCCAATGAAAACACAAGGCTGGCTTCTATGTTCAAGTTTGTTTTTATTTTAAGGTCATAGGTAAGGAAATCACAAGCAGACGAAATTTTTAAGGTGAGTGTAAATAGGTTTCTGTTTAGTGACAACCTCAAAGGGGGATTTGTAGTTCAGGATTTTGCTTGGGGTTAGATTTATGAGATAGGTAGCACTGGTAAAAGCTTCACTCCAATACTTAAGAGGGAGGTTGGATTGAGAAATCAAGGAGAGAGCAACTTCAATGATGTGTCTGTGCTTTCTCGCAGACATTCCATCTTGTTCTCTGGGGTATAAGGGCAATAAAGGATGTGTTTTATCCCAGCTTGATTAAGGGTGTCCTTTAATCCAATAAACTCTCCACCTCCATCAGAGTGAAGGATTTTGATAGAGGTGCCAAACTGATTCTCAACAAAATTTTTGAAGAGAATGAATGCAGCCTTGGTATCTGATTTAGCTTTGAGCAGGTGAATTCAGGTATATCTGGAGGCATCATCAATAAAGCTAATGTAATATCTGAAACCATTATGAGAAGTGATAGGAGATGGTCCTCAAACACCACTATGAATGATATCAATGATATTGTGATTATTGTGGCTTGTTTTGCAAAAAGGAAGTTTATACATTTCGAATTTGAGACAATCAACACATAAAGAATCATCACTTTTATTTAAAACAGGTAAATTACAATGTGTCAGAGCTTTCTTTACAACATCAAAAGAAGGATGACCTAATCTAGAATGCCAAAGATCTGGGCCTAATTTATTTCTGAGCTCTGTAGTGTTGACACTTGATTGAAAATTTTAAATGTGATGTTCTTGTATAGGTGACAATTGGAAGTAGTAAAGCCCATCCTTAAGGTTCCCTTTGAGAAGAACAGATTTTGATACTTGATCCTTCACAAAACAGAAAGAGGAGTGAAATTCAAAGAAGACATTGTTGTCTTTGACAAATTGAGAGACACTGAGTAGGTTTTTGGTTATCTTAGGAACATGAAGGAAATTGTTTAAAATAAAAGAATGGTGATGGTCAGGAGTATTCACTACAGAATTACCATAATGAGCAATAGGCATACCTGCTCCACTAGTTGTCTGAATCTTTTCTGAACCTTTGTAATCAGTGACCATGGTGAGGTTGGACAGCTCATAGGTCAAGTGGTTTGTTTCTCCAGAGTCTAGGTACCAGTAATCTTGTCCTCCTATTTCTCCATTTCCAAAGCTTGCTGCATTGGCCACATAATTTCCAGCTGATTGACCTTCTTGTTGAGTCTTGTTTCCTGAGTTCATCTGATAGTTTGAGTTAAACTTGTAGTAGCATTTATCTGTAGTGTGATTGTTATATCCACATATCTGAAATTTAGGTCTATTAACTCCAAATCTGCCCCCTCTGCCTCTATATCCGTTGCCTCTTCCAGCATTACTTCTTCCTCTATTGCCTTGGAACTGGTAGGTATTACTGCCTCTACCTCTTCCTCTATTTCCAGGAAATAATGTCCGTGTGGTGAGATTAGTACTAAATTGTGAATTATCACTGTCACCAAGGCCTTCAATAGTCTCAATCTTGTTTTCAAAACTCAGTAACATAGAGTAAGCCTCCATCATAGTGATTTTTTCATGCCTGGTAGTGATGAAACAATGAGGGTATTGTACTCAGTTCCTAAACCATTAAGAAGATACATGATCTGATCATCTTCATTGACTCTTTCACCAATAGGGCCTAACATATCACAAACAGACTTGACATTGTTAAAACAATCCTTGATCAGTAGATTTCCTTCTTAAGAGATTGAAGTTGAAGCTTAAGCTGCATAACTTTAGCCATGTTATAACTAGCAAAATTGGTCCTTAGTCAATTACATATCTCACTAGTCGTGCTCAGACCAACAGTAGTAACAAGAACACTCTCACTTAATGAAGATAACAGCCATGAGACAATTAATTGATCCTGTTTCATCCACTTTACATACTCAAGGTTAACAATGATACCTAATGATGATCCTTCAGTAATCACCTTATTTGGCATAATCTGCTGCCCATTGATGAACTCTTCCAGTCCATATTCTCGTATAGCTGCTAGAACCTGCTGCTCCCACAGTAGAGAGTTGCTATCATTCAGTTTGATGCTCACCAACTGGCTTTGTAAGTGAATTGGCTCCATACTTCGAGCTGGAATTGAATCTGGATTGTTCTGTCTCGCAGCAAGCTCCTCTGTTGCCATGATTTGAGGATGAACTGAACTAAAGGGTGAAGAAAAATGGATCAGAGGAAGGATCAACCCGCTCTGATACCATATTGAAAAAATAACATAAACAGCAAGAACAATAAGAACCCTAATTTATCACAGGAGGTTAATGGTTTTATTTATGCTTTTTGAATGAATATACAAGAATGCAGCTAGTTCTATTTATAGCAGTGGATAGTAGAAATATTTTAAAGCCTCTATATATGTGTCAATCATCTGATGGAGACGTGTGTGATCCTAGAAAGATCCTCTGCACCAGCTGCCATCATTTTCGGCCGCACAGCTCCTGTTTTGTCATTTGTGACCGTTGCTCCTTTCTTGAACTGAGCTGTCCTTCTGATCATGATTATCATGCCATGCATCATTCCAAGAACCATTCCATACATTGCTCCACCAAGCACCATTCCATACATTGCTCCATGCATTACCTTTAATACACCTTTAATACAGACAAAACAATGACATTTTATTTTAGTATTTTATTTTATTTTTCGGAAGAAAAACTGTTGTTTGCTTTAATTTCCTTGATGCCCAACTAGAGATATTTACCTTTGTGGGGTTTGGAAATCATTATGTATGAGAAAAATAAACCTTTAGAGAAAGGTGTATAATAATTCTTCAGGTTTAGTGTTCTTGATATTGTGTTTAGTCTTCAGGTTTTGTGCACCTTTTTCCACTTCGTAGTTCTTAAAATTGGCTAATTGAACTCCTTGATCAATACATACAGCATATATGAGTCAATTTCATTATTTTATTTTATAAACACTAAATAACCAAAAAAAGAAAAAAACAGAGTCTCACTAAATAGAATGACAAGAGAGAGAGAGCGTGTTTTTTCAGACATTCTTAAGCTGCATAATTCTCAACAAATTATAATCAATCTGAGCAAACCAAATCAACAGCTGAACACAACACTTTTTCCCATAACAAATTTCTATAACCTTTTTCCCCGTAGTATACAATCACTATGTAAAACTCAACATAAAAAAATGTACTGTGTCAAAAAGTATATATATATTCTTTTATAACAAATGGGGCAACAAACAAAAACTTAAACAAACACCACAATATGTGCAGAGATTGAAAAAAAAACACTACAACACCGGCACCGAAATCGAAACCTGCATGGCCACATCGCCACCAAAACTCTCCCTTGCCACACCCGAATTTCCCGCCAACGCATACCCCACACCCAACCCCCCGAAATGCAACGACGCGCTCTCTGACGACCTCTGAAAAACCCTAGCCAACGACGCCGCCTTTCTCCTGGCCCGTTTCGTCCCCGTAAAAAGCAAACCCTGCAACAACCCCGCCAATGCCGGGGCCCTCACCACCCTCTCCATGGCGGCAGCACCGCCACTCCGGCACAACTCCAGCAACGCCGCCACCGCGTTCTCCTTCCCCCTCGGCCCACCGCACCGCATCATCCCGATCAGGCCCGCAACCGCTGCCTCCTCGCTCCCGACCGCCTCGGCTCCACACGGCTGCCGGACGATAAGAGCCAAAGCCCCAGCCGCCTCTTCAGACACGTTTTCGCACCCCAACGCCTCGACTAGAGATTTTATAGCGCCCGACTCGATTAACCTCTCACAATTATCGACATGCGTCGATAAATTGAACAAAGCTGTCACCGCATCCTTTTGCCCTCTCGGGCTACCGTCCCTCAAAAGCCCGGATAAGGCCTCGATCGCATATTCCTCCTGGGCTATCCGTTTCTTGAATTCGTGGACGGCTGAGAGGCTAAACAACGTGGCTGCCGCGTTTTCCCGGGCCTCGGTCGAAAGCCCATATCTCAAAACCTCTACTGTCGCGGCCAAACAACCGTCGACCTCCATGATTACGCTTTTATTCTTGTCATAAATAGACAAGTTCAGCAAAGCGGTTACTGAATTTTCTTGGGCATAGGCATCAAAAGACGAAAGTAGCCCTTTCAAGAGGGGAATTGCGCCTGCCTCGGCCAGGCAGGCCCGGTTATGCTTTCCGGTTTTCGCCAAGAACCGAATCTCCATGGCCGCGACTGTTTTGGCACTCGGCGACCCGTTCGCCAGCTGTCCGACGAGGAGAAGCGACGTGGCTTTAGTGGCTACGATCGAGGCATTGCTCGGCGAACCCGAGTTGTTAATATTATTACTATTATCGGAAAAATAATCCGAATTCCCGGGAGGATCGTACGGGATTTCGTTAGCCGTGCACCACTGCGTGATCAAATTCCTGAGAGCCCGATTCGGGACCAATTTAGTGTGAACGAGCATCTGGCCCGTTTTCGGACAAGTGCAGTGCCCTTCTTGCATCCATCTCGAAATCGACGAGCGTTCGTAAGTTTGGCCCGTCGAGATTATAACCGGGTCCTTCATTAAATCCAACGAAACGGGACAGCAAAAATCTTTGGGGATCGTCAGAAACGTGTCCCCAATCTCCTGAGCGACTAATCCTTTCTTTTTCGTCTTATTATGGTTCAACTTTTCCAAATCGACCTCATCCTCGAATCTAAACAGCAAGAACCTGCAATAACGCATCAAAGCGACAAACCCGTTTAGGATCGAGGCTGTTGGCTCGATATCCCCATCGTGATTCACAATCTGCTCTTCTAAGAATTCGATCTCGAATCTACAGCTCTTTACATTGCGAATCCCAAGCTTTTCGACGAAAAACGAGCGCAATACGTTTTTGTCGTGAATAATTCCATTTTCGAATTCGTTCAGGAAGTAATAAAGCTTCAACCTCAACAGATCATCGTGCTTATCGATGAATAGTTTCGATTTCCTCGATTGTTTGCCTAATAATTCGACTTGCTCCTTAACCTCTTGAGGTAAATTGATTTCGCTTAATGGGAAAACATCGAAAAGGGTCGAGATTTCCTGGTTCAAATCATGGAAATGACCCGAAATCGAATGGTTTTGAAGCAACAGCCATAATTTGCTCGACCCTTTGACGTAATCGATCAAGATTTTAGACCTGTAAAGCAGGAGGTACAACTCCTTGAAGCATAAGAAGACACTGGTGGACGTTTTCGAGAATCCCACATCGGGAAAAGCATCCAGGAGGATTGAAATCACCTGGATTTTACGAATTAAAGATCTGGAGTTCTTTACCTGGTAAAACGGCGTCGTTTCACTGTCGCCTGAGAACGAGGACACCAGCTCTGTAGAAATAGCTCGCAGAGTCTCCAGAATTGCCGCGTTGGATATATTCACAGGCGCCAGGAACGCCTCGAGCGACGGCGATCTTCGCCTCCTCATCGACGAGAATATTGCCGCCGATGCCATTAAATAAAATTCAAAAAAAAATAAAAATTTCTGAGAACTTTCTACAAACACTGTGTGGGCATTTGATGTACAGTTAAAATTTGGTTTTTTTGTTTTTTTTTTTTGTAAGAAATGAACTGGTAAGATTTGCTCGATCTTGTTCCAAACTTATTGTTTCAATTTAATGGGTATATAAGAAAAGGAAAAACAATCTAATAGGATTTCTAAACCGCGTGCAAAGGAAGAAGGAGAAGGAGAAGAAGAAAAGTGTGATTCCCGTGTGATTAATGATGGATTGACTGAATTCTGATTTTCCCATACGGCAAAGGTTCCCTTTTATTTATTTATTTACTAATTATCAGTTATTTTGCTGGTTATAATATTCATCTTCTTGGAATTTCTATGCAGGCTGCTCGAAAGTGACCTTTTTGGTGGGGCATTCATTATTTTCTACACATTCATAATATAATAATTAAGGAATTAATTAGTACGAAACTAAGTGGAAGATTACCACATACTTACTTGGTGGGAGACTTTTGATATGAGGATGCCGAGTTGTAAAGATTAGTAGCTGATGATTTTGTAGGGGAATTAGTGCTAATTGATTATAATTTTGCACAAAATTGAAAAAATCAAATGAAGGAAATTAATTCAAAGAATATTATATGTTGTAGGTTTATTACATGAATTCTGGACGCCACCGAGGTAGCACGGTGTGATTGGATCTTACTAGCTCATGTTGGATTTAATCATTTTTTAATTATATTTTATCTTATTCAATATTATTTTTATTCTCCTAATATATAAAATATAAATAAATCATATATGATTGGTGGAGAAAATTCAAACTAGTTATTTTAATTAAGAAATAAATTACATGATATCATTTTAATTACAAGAGAAAACTTAAATTATGAAAATAATTAAATAAGTGTATTTATAATAAAAGTTAAGCTATTTTTTTGGGATTCCAAATATTTTATATAGGTCACCTACGAATTATTTACATAATCTAAGTATGTCGCTAAGTATTATAATGAATTTAGTCTAAATATAAAATTATATCATAATAACTAATAAATATTGATTAAATACCGGTACAACGTGACACGATTTGAAAGTAAATATCTTTTGAATTCTTCAAATTATATAAATAAAATTATGACTAATTCATCTAAACATATATATATATATATATATATATATATATATATACTAATTACAATAATGAATATTATAGTAGATATTTATAAGGCATGAGTTAAGAATCAACCTTTAAAATTTTTAATTTAAATTTAAAGCTATTTAATTATTATAAATAATTTTTTATTTATCTTTTGAAAAATCTCGTGTAATATAGGTTAAACTAGATTAATATACCTGGAATAAAAAGGAAAGAAAAAAGTCAAGTTTTATTCATACACAATATTCAAACCTTTTTTTTTTTTATGGTAGCGTATTATATCACGAGCAAGTCTCCTGTGTGACGGCCATATGAATCATTTATCATGTGACGGGGCTATATATTTATTCAAACCCTGATTTGATCCATCAAATTGGGTTGGATTAAGCGAATTTATTGGGTTTGGGGTTCCGTCACATAACATAAGACCCGTGTGACCGTCACACTTGAGTATTTGCCTTATATCACTCATATCTAATCTAATTAAACCTAATTGTATGCAATGAGGCATGACGTATTGCTAAGGTACAAAGTGGAAACATAAATTAACGAAGGAAAAGTGTTCAAATGGTGGTCGAAACTATAGTTGGTTGTAACGTTATTTGAATTTATTTAAAGTGTGACTAAGCTTGACTAAAAAAAAATTAAGGAAATACAATTAGATCTTTAATAATTCAGTGAGAATGCACTTATATATACATTCTAGAGTGGACTATGAGATTTCATTTTAATTTTTTAAACAGAACAGTTTTAAGCTGTAACCCTAATCTCCACGAGTGCGTGACCATTTTAAGTTGAGCAGACTCGAGACATTTTTTTATTTTTGTCCCTTAAAATTAGATATGTTCGCATATTTGATTGATGAAAGTCTATATAAAATTCCAATTCAAAAATTCAAATCTATACTTACATTATTTGGCTGAACTTATATTGAAAGACTCAATCGATATTTTACGACCAAGGTGTGATACTCTTTGTAATAGGGGCAAAACTGGGGATTCATTGGATATGATTTAACCGATCGATCGATCAACGTGATTTGCAAGTTATTACGTTTAATTTAAATATGTTAATTGCGAAAAATAAAAAAAGTGTTGATGAGCAATAAAAGTTGGGGACACAAGCAAGGTCCATACTCAGTTGAGAAGAGAAGAGGGGTTTGTCATTATGTCTCCTTTGACTTGTATATAAGGTCACCATTATTTCTTTATGAGCACTCAAAATCTTTACATATTACACAAGTTGACTCGTTGTTTTCATCACGTTACTTTGTCTCTCTTTAGTTTTCGAACACAATCATCTGGACAAGATTTCAACTAGATCAAGTTTTCTTTTCTCTATTTTGAGATAATTTATCCTAATTTTGAGAGCATTTGAGAAAAGTTTATGTTTTAAAAAAGATGTTTGTAGAGTGGTTAATGCAAGAGAAGTTTCAAATGAACTTCTTAAAAATGACAAAGGTAACTTAATAATTAAAAAAATGTGTCATTTATTCTAAACAATTTTTTAGGGTAAAAGAATCACAACAAACCTTTATTAATTATTTAAAAAGTATTTCATCGCATATTTTAATTTAATGTCAAGTTTATAAAATATTTTCATAAAAAAATCATTTAGTTAAGAATTATATATATGACATATTTCTACAAAAACAGGAGACAAGATACCAAACAAAAGATCATAATGCTCAGTGGGCTAATATATATACACACTCGCTGTCTTGTACCTTCCTAATTATCGTGTCAAGACTAATTAATTTTCTATTTTGGTCTGCTAACAATTCACCTAATCAAACTGACCCAAATACACGATAACTGGGCACGTGTGCCTTTGTTGCATTACCAATTTACCACGCACAAAAAATGATGGGAAAAAAAAAGGAAATAATGTTTTTCCATAAATAAAATATTGAAGGTTCAGTCAAATTGGTTTGAGTTGATCATACCTACTTTGATTATATTGATGAAGTAAGTTATTCAATTCATATTTTTGAATCTTGACTAAATAGTAGTGCTAGTTAAATTATAGAAAAATCACAACCGCCAGAATATTCACGTTCACGTAAATAATTTGTTCAAATACTATTCCCCATGAAAATTGACGTAGAACAATTGACAATCCTGAATTGATGCCGAAGAAATTCAAACACACATCACATTTTTCAATTTTACTTTATTTTCTTCTTTTCAGTTTCTTAAATAAAATTTTAATATGAAAGTAGATATAAAAGGGCCAATTTCGAGCCCCTTTCCCCATTTTCCAAAATCACTTGCAACATTGCAGATTTTACCTTAATTATTGGTAGGGTCTTTCCATACACAATAACACATGAAAGTGTTATGATAACTATCTTACTACTAATATCCCACTACAAAAATGCAAAATGGAAAAAAAAAAAAAAAAAAAAAAAAAATGAAGAAAGGTGGTATGATAGCTCTGTTACTATCCAATTTTAATTATTATTATTATTTTGGTTGGTGGACAATGTCAATTTTATCATTACATAATCAACATTCAAACTCAAAACGAGAAACTAGAAAAATAATTTATGCATGCATCTCTCCATCATAAAACAACTCTGAAATACCAATCCCAGTAAAGGTTTGGATGAATATATTTTTTGTTTTTGATGAGATTGCCAATATTTGACTTTAAAAAAAAAAAAAAAAAAACCTTGCTGTGGCACTTGCTTTCGGAGATTTAATCATTCAAAATCAAAGCAGCCGACCACGGACTTGTCAAATTAAATTAGTTGTGGCCTTAGCTCTTAAAGTCTAAACTAAGTACAGTCCAAAGAACAATTGAAGTCAATGTTTACTTTTTTTGTGTGTAAATTATTCTCATCAAGTTGAATAAAAAAAACCAAAAATTTAATTCATACGGGTTGGTTGCTGAGTATTCATATTTTCTCACAGGCAACGTAGCTACTGGGATTAGAAGAAATTATGGAGTTATTTAATAATATAAAGGAATACTATAAGTCTATAAGAACAGCTGGCGTATTGAATTATTTTATGATTTGGACATAAGAACTGGTAAGACTCTGCAACACAGTACAACAAATTTAATTGCAAGGCTGGATACAATTTTGAAATAAGTCACATTCTAAAAAATCAATTCCAAAGCAGTGATAAATTGTCGCAATTATTTTGACTTTTACTGGGAAAAAATCAAAATAAATAAATAACACTGGGTAAAATTCAATGATAAAAGCTGTAATCTTTCATTCAATCAATCTTGTAATTTATTCTCAATAATTAGGGTTTTTGTCTAATGAAAACCTAATTAACAGCAGGTACATGAGTAAAAATTAATGAACTACTAATAAACTGCACTGATGTCTGAAATAGAATTGGAAGGCACTAAAATCCAAAAAAGATTACCTTTTCCTTGGAGACCTACCAGAGAGACACCTTCCACAGAACACATATTTCAGCAATGTCTGTGGCTTTCTTTTCCTAATTTTCAAACGTGAAAGCTGCACATTCAATAATTTCATAAATATTTCACCAAAATTAAAGGTCCATTACAAAAACTATATATGAGGTGTAGCCTAGTTACCAACAATTAAAAAAAAAAGGTTTTCTTTTAAAATTTATATATAACCCCAAGATTTGCTTATGTCATACAAATAGAGTTGGCAACATGACGGGCTGGGCCTAGGCGGCCAATGACAATATTGGATCGGACTGTCCGATTCCCAACCCAATCCGTGCATACAATTTTGATTGGGGCAATCTAAATGTTGGGCCTATTATTGGGGTGGGCCAAATAGGCCTGATTATTTGGGGCCTGCAAAACCCCTCCCAACTCTATCCTCGGGCTTGATCGGGCTCGCTGGAACAGGTCGGGCCAAATTTTGCTACCTCTATTTACAGAAGTGATCCCTCAAGAAAATACAAATGTCATGGGATAGTTGTAATTTTGAAAGGGGTGTGTGTGTGTGTGTGTTTTCTTGGTAATTAGATAAAACCTCGGGTGGTTTTTTGTAATTAGCCCTGAAAACAAATATGCTGCTGTGAAATACAAGTAACTCAAATAACATGAATGCCTATTTAGGAGGCACACTCCCTAAAACTAAATCCTAAATAAAAAAAAATTACCAAAAGAATAGAAATCCTTAAAAAATAAAAAATAAACTAACCAAAAAACTAAAACAAGAACTCTGAAGAATAAAAAACAAAACTGAAAACCTAAGAAATCCCTGAAAACCCGTAAAAAGTAAAATCTGTAAAAAAAAAAAAAAACTCTAAAAAACTGGAAAACCCTAAAACACTAAACTAAATAAATATATGTATAAAAAAGGAACCCTAAAACTAAATTAGAAAATTTGAAAAACTAAACTTTGGCCCTATTAACGGATTATACTCTGTTAGGGTTTCGCACAAATTTTTGTCACTAAGATATTCAGCATTCCATTAATCTACTGCCTTTGCAAAAAATTCTCGATAACGATAAATTATAGAATTCGAATAAGCAATTTTCTTATTTCCTATTACCTTTCGGCGAGTTACATTTGGAGGGTTCCAACAAAACAATCTCCTTGATCTCGGTTCTAGTCTCCTGCAAAATGGAAAAAAAAAATTAGATTCTTGGATGTAATTTGTAAATAGAAACAAATTCAAGGGCATATTTGTAATTTTGATATTACGTACAAATTTTCTTGTTCCAGCTTTTCAGCAATCGAGACTGCTTTGCGCTTGGACCACCCGCTGTGCTGTGAGCTCCCCTCTGCATGCTGAATCACGTGAGCAAGAGATACCTTCCCTCTAACAATGCTAAGGCTCTGATCTCTCTCACCTAACAAGGCCGATATCTTTTGCGACGATGTTCCAATATTGCCCCTACCATTCGTGGTATTTTCTCTAGGGGACTCTTCGATTTCGACAATCTCTCTCCGATGATTGATACCAGCGTCATGGCTCGTAGTAATAGGCATTATCCCGTTGTTACTGGCGTTGTGGGTGGCGGGGACCACGTCCAGATGGGACTGGTACTGAGCTGCGGGTAACAGAATGGGTCCCGCCCCAACGTCTTTTCTTGGTTCGCATCGGATCTCAATGGTCACTGGGGACCTGAGGACCGACTCGAATGCTTGTAGGATGTGCAGTCTGAATTTTTCTGCTTTTGATTTCGTCGGCTGCGAGTTAAATAGCAACTGCACGGTTGGAGCTGCAAAAGAGAACAATATTAAGATTGTATGCAAAAATTGCTACACACTTGGAAGATTTAAATTTTTAAAAAATAAAGACATAAAAATTCATCAATTGAATTGTTGTGGTTAATTACAAAATTACCCTTGAGGTTTAACCTAATTACAAAAAGACCCAGCTAACTTTCAAAAATACAAAAATGACACTGAAGTTTGATTCGGTGATAAAACTAATGGACTAACTTCAATGGGGGCAATTGGATATATTTTCTACTTCAAAGGAAATTTTGTACCCAAAATGAGTGTTTTATATATATGGAAATGACTACGGTGCCGTGAAGGCACCATGCCCCCCACCCCCCCTCATCCATTGAATTGACCCACTACATATTCCTTAAAATGATCCAATGGTTATAATTAAGTGAAGAATGATATAGTCACGGCACCGTAGGATATATAATTTCGAAAATTAACATTATTCACTCATTTTCATTTCTCCTCCCACCAAATCACTTCAACTAATTCAAAAAAAAAAATTCAAATCACCAATTATTACACAACCTTCCCACAAATTTACTGTGGTTTGTAGTTTAGACTAATTATAAAAAGACCCAGCTAATTTTCAGAATAACAAAAATAACCCTGAAGTTTGATTCAGTGTTAAAAACTGGGGGCTAACGACAATATTATTATAAATATGAGGGGGGTTTTGATTTTTTCTTTTTTTCTTTTAAAGGGGTAACCATAGGATCTTTTTTGTAATTTTGAAAGTTAGTTGGGTTTCTTTATAATTAGTGCAAACCTCATGGATACTTTTATGCAATTTATAGAACATTAAAAGTACCTGCACCGTAATTGACTGCGATCAGCTTCCCTTCACGATACATGAACTCTTTCACGCTATTAATCGGAATCTTTTCAAGCACTTGCAACCAAATCTCCTCGATCTCCTTACGAAACACACGATCGTTATTTATTCTAATTTTATCGTTCGAAGCAAAGTGTAACTGATGAGATCCATCCGAACCAGTACCCTTCGACCTCGCATTGTAATGAACATTATTCGAATTTCCGGCATTGCTTTTCCTAGGTTTCTCTCTTAACGAAGCATTGTTTACGACTAAGGGACTTTGATGAAAGCTCGTATCCGAACTCGGTAGCATGTACTGCTGATCGGGAGCCAATTGCAGCAATGCGGCCGTTAGCCACGTCATCCTATCGTTTGACACCCTAAGCTGCTTTTCTGCTTCGGACAGTGTCTTTAGTGCTTGACGCAATTTTTCCATGTCTTCTTTTGATACTACACACAATACACTTTATTCATCAATAATAATCATAAATTATTTGTTTTTATTTTATTTTATTTCGCAAAATTACAAGAAATAAAACTTCTTTTGTGAATCGGCTTTTTTTCTTTTCTTTTTTTCAATTATTCCTTGAAAAAAAATCAGAAATGTGAAAATAAATAAATAAATCACAAGCAGCAGTCATAAAATTGCTAGAGTAAAATGGGTTTTGGACAATAAGACTCACACGCGGGCCGCCTGAAAAACTTCCTTCTAGAACCTTCTTTTGTGAAATCATAGCTTCCAGCAAGAATATCAGTTATAACCGTAGCAAGCTGCGACATTAATGCCAAAGGCTCAACACCAGATTCCATTATATCTCTCAGATTTTTCACCGTATTGACCGTGTCGGCAGATAAAGCTAAATCAAGTAGATCCACTAACTTCTCGTCCGAAATTAGCCCAACCTGAAAAAAAAAATTATATATACAGTAAGACTTCAATAAATTACTTCCTCCGTCCCAAAAACACAGGCTTACGGGGATTTTTTCCCTAGGCTTACGATTATTTCACACGGTTTAAGAAAATGTTTGTTAATATAGTTAAAGTATTGTCTTTTACATCTATGCCCCTATGGTAAACTGAAACTGTTTTTTCATTGTTTACTCGGTTTCAGTAAAAGTAGCTCTAGAATCTAGATAATGGAGTAGTGTAATTATAGGGGTATGCATGAAAATGTAAAATTAATTACATACAATAAACCTCTATAAATTAATAATCTTGGAGTAAATAATCGAAAGACTAATTTAACACGTTTTTATAAATTAATCGAGTATTAAAATATTGAGATTTTACTGAATAGCTTAAACAGAAAGGAAAAAAAAAAGGAAGAAAGAAAGAAAGAAAAAGTGAACGTACCAATTCTTGCACAAGGCCGAGAGATATTCGTTTCCCGATCAAACTCAATTGTTCCAAAGTCATCTCAGCATCCCTGAGGGACCCATCGGACCTCGACGCAATAAGCTTCAGCGCGTCCTTATCGATCTCCAAATCCTCTTTACTCGCTATCCACTGCAGAGTGTAAATTACATCTGCATCCTTCAACTTTGGGAAATAGAATTTCTGGCACCTGGATATTATCACATGTGGCAACGTGTCGAAACCCGAGCACACTAGGACAAAAACGACCCGCCTCGGCGCCCGATCGACAACCTTCAGAATAGCACTCCAACACTCAGGAGACAAACTATCGCACTCGTCAAATATCAAGACTCTGTATTCAGACCGGGCCCGTGAACCGATCATATCGTCAAGAAGCCCGATTACGCTCCCAAAGTCGATATTACTGACCGGGCCAATTTCCTTCACGTTTCGGCTTTTCACACAGGAGCTGCAAAGCCCGCAGGGCTTCGGCTGCTCTAACGACTGGCAGTTCAGAGCCCGGGCAAATATACGCGCGCACGACGTCTTACCGGTCCCGTGGGGCCCGTAGAACAAATAAAGCAGCCCGATTTTCCTTTTGGCGATTGCGTTCGAAAGAGCCTGCACAGCCAAGCTCTGCCCCACCAAGTCTCTGAATGTCTTTGGCCCGTACTTCTGAGTGAGATTCTGATGCCGCCTCTCGTTTCGGGCTTTGTGGTGCTTCTCGCGGGACCTACCTTCCGAAGCTAGATCCGAATCTGTCTCGTTCTTCAACAGATTATCAGCATAAATACCTAACTCTCCTGAATAATCGTGAAACCAACCCGGCCCGGCCCGATCGTCGACGCTCCCTTGAGAATCGAGCAGCAAAGGCAAAGCTTCGGATTTCGACGTCGACGAGCTTGAGTGTTCCGACATGTTGACCGGGATATTATTATTATTATTGGGCCCGCCTCTCCTCAACCTCGATTCAGACAAACCGCAAGAAAGGCTCCGGCCTGCGAGGTCGAGGAACGATTTTCCCCGGTCGTGAATCCTCGACCAGTTCCAAGGGACCCCACATCCATTCACATTCTGATTAGAAGCCACCGACATTTCGTTCTGCAGAGCCTCGTCATCTCGGCTATGAGCTACAACGGAAGGACGGGCCCGTCTCGCGCCACGAAACCTCCGCTTCTTGGCCCGACTACGAACGCTTTCTAACTGAGCCCGATCGCCATGGTTACGAGATGAGGCCGCGTCGTCACTTAACTTTTCGGACAAGGTATTATTAATAAGGTGCCTATCTTGTCTGTAGCCTTTCAATTCGGAGCTTCTAGAAACACTGCCTCGTCTGCTGTGACCACTCACGGATCGTCGTCCGGGGGCAAAGTCGTCTTTTTCCTTTTCGGCCCGTTTGAGAAGGACGTCGACCGGGGAAGGAGAGTGCCAAGAGCACGGGCTTGCGGACGGGTCCCGCAAGGACCTAGATCGCTGGAGGACGACGAGGTCGCGCATAAGGGCCCGGTCTGTGAAGATCGGGCTGTGCTTGTGGTGCATGTGGTTCTTTAAATGGATGCAATTTGTTAGATGAATGTGATTGCGGAGGTGATCGTTGATGTTCCCATTCACATCCTTGAGTATACGATCACGGACGGGTCGGGTCATGATCAGAACGAGAATCGGGCCACGGGTAATGTTGTTGAGTAAAGCCAAGACATCTGGGTTTTTACTCGATTGCTCTTAATTCGCAACAAACCCTTGTTTTTTGGTCAATTCAAAATTCAATGTCTAAATCAAAATAAGAACAAATCCTGAAAAAAAAATTGCAAATTGAATTATCAGATACAATACAGAGCAAGAACCAAAAACCCCACATTAATATATTAATAATAGTAATTAATAAATAACTTTACCAACTTAGAACTAAAAAAAACGCCATTAATAACTCGGAAATATAGCTCGAATTAATTTCTAACTAAACCGCTTAATACAAGTTTTTTTCCTAGCACAGTCACTAGTTTCGAGTGTGAAGCTACAAGACTGAGGCATTTTATCGAACACCAAAGGGCTGAAAAATCTAGAAATTGGTGGCATGAAATCATTTATGGAAAATTGGATTTAAAAAAAAAAAAAAAGAGTCAAAGGGAAAACGCATTCACCTGAATCTTGGAGATATCGGCAACTACTTGGAACCGCTTTTTCCAGGCAAGCGACCCGTTGCCATCATTAAAGTGTCACTTTCTCTCTCTCTCTCTCTCTCTCTCTTCTATCGACTGTCTCAGATCTCTTTCTCCATACTTGCACATGAACTTCACGAGGGGGTTCGAGAAAACGATAGAACTCACCGCCAGTATGTTTTTTTCCTTTTTTTTTTTTTTTTTAAAATAATTTGTATAATGTTGATTTAGAAAAAAGAGAGTAAAGTAATTATATGTTGGGCTTCGTCTGTATTTAGAAATAAGGTGCAGTGTTTAAGTGGTGCTTGCAGAGTGAGATTTCCAGTGTTGTGTGTGAGTCTGTGTGTGAGAGAGAAAAGAATAAATATATGCAGAGAGACAGTGTGTGTGTGAGAGAGAGAGAGAGGTGCTGACTGCTGACAAATTGCACTGTAAAACTCGGGACTTTGTAAGAAACGGGATGAGCCCTTTGTTTTTACTGCCTTTCTAATAAATTGAAGTGATAATAATGATAAGTAAGAAAAAAAAAACTGAACCCCAAAATTCTAACCAATATGATTTCGAACATTTTGTTTCTTAAATTTTATAACTTTTACGTTTTATTGTTTTAAGCATGTTTTCGATAAAAATTGTTGTAAGCGGAAACTTTTGTACGACCAAAATTATCATTTCATACGGCTCTTCCTTATAGTGTACTGAAAAATTATGCAGACGAGAAATGGAATGACAGTATAGTCCTTCAATTGTGCAAAAAAAATCGTCACTGATCATTTTCGATAATAATTCTTGTCTAAAACGTGCTTAAGAAAATAAAGTTTTTAAATTGCACAATTCAGACGAGAAAAAATTAAGAGGCAAAGGTATCAAATTTGGCGGAATTTGAGAGAAGTAATAAATAGGTCAACTTGTAATTTTTGGTAAAATTAGTTAAATTGATATTATTAAATTTGGGTTTGATTTAAAAAAAATAGATAAAGCACTGTTTATATGATATATAATGAAAGTATTAAAAAGAAAAATAAAATGAAAAGGGAGTAATAAAAAAGAATAGGCGGAGGAAATTAAATGACCTAAAAGTTTGCACCTATATGGCTATGTAATCTGTGTTAAATCCATGGAGAACAAAAATATATTTACTACAATGAAAATTTTGGTGGGACCCAAGGCCCATCCGATTTCGAAATACCGTTGAATCAAAGGAGGGGCCAGGGCTTTAGAAAAGGGTAGATGGGACATTTTATTATGCATTGAAAGGAAAATAACTCAATAATAGGGGGACAAATTTATATTTAAGAAAAACGGTCAAAATACATCAATCCTTACCAAACTTAATTACCACCCGAGAGAATGTATAAGATAAGAGGGGAATAAAAAGGAAATGAAATAAAGTATTTTAGTATTCAGCTTTCTTGGTGATCTTTCGAACACATTCTGTACATTTAGAAAATACTACTAGTACTATTGAGATTCGGGGTTGTAATTTTCAAATATTTGATAGATATTTAAATTTATGGTTAAACGGTGTGATATATTAGAAAAATAAAAATTGAAATTACATTGATAGACTGATATTTGTAGGGGAAAATTAATAATCAATTTTTTACTTTCTATGTTCAATATAGATTTCCTCGAGTAATTGTTTGTTTATTAAAAGGTTTCTTTTTTTTCAATCATGACCAAAATGGAATGGTCCCTCTTTTTGTTGTCTGGTTGGGTTTTTTTTTTTGTTTTTTTTTTTCATGCTTTTATTACAAGTTGCAATTCTTCAAATACAGAGCAAGAAACCAATTTTAGAAGAATATTTACCAAAAGAAAGCACGTGCTACACTGACTAGTTTCTTTTATGAAAGGGTTTTAATTATTTTTATTTTAATTTACTGAAATACATTCGTGCATCTTGAAGTTGAAGGGTCATGTATTGATCAAATAATATTCTAAACATAAAAATATCAACAATTGTTTTACTAGGGAGATGCTGATTTTTCTTTTTAAATAAAAAGTACTAATAATAGATCTCTCACAAATTTCTTTCCCCAAAGAATACACACCACATTCCTAATTGTGGCTCTAATTTTTGTACAAATAAAATGCCAATAATGTACTTATGTGGCAGAAGGTACAAGTGGCACAAGAGATCATTCGTACTTTGTACAAATCCTAATGCAATTACTTTTTATTTACAGTTTTTATTGTATAAGTGAAGAAATCACCTATTATATGGTCGAAAATTGATAAGTTAGTTGAAATCACCTATATATTTACAGTTAGTTGAAAATTAATTAATAATTGATTGTTGAGAATTAATAGTCAAAAAATTAATTGATAGAAATAAAAAAATAGCAAATTTAATTGATATTCTAGCTCCAAAATACAAAATTATATGAAAATACATGTTTAAAATAATATTATTTATGCTATCTTTATTTTTATTTTTTTATTTTTTTAATGAAGAGTGTTAGTATTGCAGAATAGTTATTGGTGTAATATTTCCAATTTCGTTTAAATTACGCCAATTTTCAATGATTAAAATACTCTTTTTATATGGGTCGGTGATAGTTTTTTTTTTCTTTCCAGTGTAGGCAAACTTGTATGGTCAAGCTACTACTACTATTACTACTACTGCTACTACTACTACTGCTACCACTACTACTATTACTACTACTAATAATAATAATACTAAATTGGCGAACATTTACTTAGCGGGCGTGAAGAGGGCCGAATCCGACGTCATCCTTAGGGACTCGCAGCTGATTATGGGCGACATGCCCTTTCGATATCTTGGGATATCCTTGACCGCGACACGGCTACCAGCAAAACACTACAAGCCGCTTGTGGACAAGCTCGAGGCTTACGTTAATTCATGGAGTGCAGCCACACTCACTTTTGCGGGACGGTGAGAGCTGATTAGATCAGTACTGCTGGGCATGGAGTGCTTTTGGTTGGGAATCTTCCCTGTTCCAGCTATTGCTCGGACCAAGATTGTGCAAATATGTCGAAGGTTCCTTTGGGGAACCTACATTGGGAAAGTTGCTTGGGGTGACGTTTGTCTACCCCTTACTGAAGGTGGACTGGGGATTCGGAACATCAAGGCATGGAATAAAGATTTGCTTGCCCGCACTCTTTGGAACATGCAGGACAAGAAGGACACCCTGTGTTACAAATGGTTGCACAAGGTTTACCTCAAGAGGCAAACTATCTGGGAGGGGCGCATTCGGGACCAGGACTCGCCATTGCTAGAGAGTTTGTATGTTGTTTGTAAGCTCCTTATCCGACAGTTGGGATCAAGGTAAGAAGCGGCCCACACTCTTGCCAAATGGAATTCCGAGCAGAGATTGAATGGCGCTCGTGGCGCATATGAATTTTTCAGGAGGAAAGGCGGCATAGTGCCTTGGAAGGGCACTGTTTGGGGCGGTTGCAACACGCCCAAGCACTCATTCATATTATGGCTTAGCATTCTTGGCCGGCTCAAAACCAAAGATAAGGTGCGTCGCTATATGGACACCGACCCAAGATGCGAGCTTTGCGGCATGCATGACGAGACTGTCCGACACCTTTTCTTTATTTGTAGGTTTGGGGATGCGATTTGGTCTGCAATCAAGTGTTGGCTCTGTCTTAGGCGCAACATGAGTACGCTTAAGAGCGCACTCAAGTGGCTGAAGAAGGAGGCACGAGGGACGAGTTGGCAAACCCAGTTGAAGCGAGCAGCCTTGGCGGCCACGGTCTACCACATTTGGGCCGCCAGGAATAGGAAGATCTTTGAGAACGAGGTGCAGCGCATCGACCACATCATCGAGAAAATCAAGTCGCATGTGTACATGTCGGTCCCATTTCCCATATGTTCTAGCCGACTTGGAGAAGAAAGCACTTGGTTTATGCTAGGCTTGTCTTCTTTTTGTATTGATTCCATGGAGTGAGCAGCCAACGTGTGGCTGCCCCTCCTTTTGATTTTATGCCTATCCGACTTTTGCAAGTGAGGAGCCGACGTGTGGCTTACACTTGTTATGCGCTGTATATTCAATTTTGATTAATAAAATTTATTTAACGATAAAAAAAATATTAAAATACCTAATGACATAAAATTGTAGTTTTTCCAGAAAAATAAAATGATTAATAGGGCAATAAATCAAAATGCTACGTAAACTTATTTAAAACGCTTGTAATTTGAGATAAGTTTATATTTTTTAAATAAATTTATCCAATTAAGTAAGACTTATTTAAATACAATAAATTTATAAATTCTAAAAATAAATTATAATATAACTTATTGTGTACCAAACAATAACTGTGTTTCAAATTCCCTTTGTTTATGATCTTTTATTTTCATCATTTTTCTACCAGGAATATTTTTATCTAAGTTTTTCATTATATCATTACTCACAAACACTGGCTCACCCTTATTTAGGAATGCTCTATACCCATTAAGTCAAGATCCTTGTCTATAATTACTCATGTGTCTTTCTAACGCACAGTGTAAATAAAAGACAAATAATTATGTTTAGATCAAATTGATGGACCATGAACTATTACAATCATTTGATTAAATACAATAAAGTATTTTTTTTCATAGATATAAATTTTTTTGTAAATATCTGACTTAGTAATATGATTTATTGATTGTTGGATTGTGATATTTGATTTTTTTATTATAATATATTAATTATAAAATTCTGATCTAACGAATAATTCCCCACAAAAATGTGACCCTAAATAAATTTGATAATCCAGAAAACGGGGACACGTTTAGTGCCAACTTTTATAAAAATGGCCTTTGAAGTAATTAATAAAAGATTTATCTTGCTGATTAGTGTTCGATCTTAACATACGTCCTAATTCGAGATGAAGTAGATTATGTGCAATGGTTGCAAAAATTCTTTACCCTAGACAAGCTATAATAATGGGATGAACTACAAACTTACATTTAAATTAGGAGTCTTTTTTTTTTTTTAGGATTAAGTGCGCTTTGGGTCTTTTAATATTATTATTTAAAATTTGATACATTTGAAAATTACATTATATTACTTGTCATTTCAATATGGAATTTTATTGATTCTACAGAATATTTAATATGGATTCTAATAGATTCTATATAACTATGGTATCTTAAAAAACTTGTGGATGGGTTGAATAGATATTTTTTATCAATAGAATTCAAATGATTGTGATGGAATGTTAAGTAAAAAATATGAAAGATAAATTTTCTACCAAATTCAATCATGACTCCTTGAAATTTCAATTCTCAATCTTTATATCGTCAATAATAGTAACAACAATTATACTTATATAACAAAAGAAACCTCGTGATGAAAAATCCTAATTGGCATATGCCAATTTGCCAACACATCTCATGGATTGATATATATATTATCTCCCTTGTATCCTTACATGTCTCCTTCCCATCATTTGCTAAATTCAAAAAAAAATAAAAATCAAGTGTTTCGGTGTCAACGAATCTAATATCTACCTAATTTAATAATTCTCTTTTATATATTTTTATGTAATTTAATATTTTTCTATTATTATGTTTTCTTAATTTAATATTTTTCTTTTATAATATGTTACCTAATTCAATATTTTCTTTATCATGCTTTACTTAATTCAATATATTACTTTTATTCTACTAATATACAAAAATAAATAAGTCATATTTAATGCGAAAAATCAATATAAATTTAATTAGTTTTTATTTATAATAAAAGTTGAAATAATTTTATTTTTAAAATTCTAAATACTCTATTTAAGAAAAATAGGAGTTATCTCCCCTATATATTAATGCAAAATCTCCCTATCCTATTTTGGAGTCACCGAACCTAATATTAATGCTTTGTTAGATTCGAAAAAAAAAGTCTTGTGCTTCGGAGTCAGAACCTAATATATACTTAATTTAATATTTTCCTTTATATATTTTTACCTAGTTTAATATTTTTCTATTATTATATATTTTTTTAATTCAATAATTTTCTTTTATTATATGTTACCTAATTCAATATTTTCTTTATCATATTTTATATGATTTAAAATCTTACTTTTATTCTACTAATAATAAAAAAGTCACATTCAATTAGAATTTTTTTTATATAAGTTGAATTAATTTTTATTTATAATAAAAAATAAAATAATTTAATTTCTAGAATATCAAATATTCTACGAGTTATATAAAATTATTACAAAAGAAAAATAAATATAAAGTATATAAAATTAAATTTGGATATCTAATTCTAATATAAGAATAACATTAAAAATACATATGAAAAACTATTACGCCAAAAAATAAAAAATAAAAAGAGAGAGAGAGAGAAAAACAACAACAACAAAAAAATCACACATAGAAAAATAAATATTAAATATATTATAAATCACCTTATCTAATTCCAATATAATGCATTGATAAATATATTATTTATCTACACAAATAAAGTAATATCTTACATAGAAAAAAAAAACATAAATTAATAATAACAAAATAATATTACATATACTACAAGTTAGATATACGATATTTTTAATAGAATTATCAGTGATTATAGATTTTAAATTTTTATATCACATATTCACATGGGAAACGCGGGTACATTTTTTACAAACTCAATTTTCTACGTGTTTTCTTTCAAATTTAGGGTATTTTGCTATATTTTACAACTAATTTCGTGACTCCGAGGTAACAATACTTAAATATTCTTTATTATGAAAATAATTCTTACTGTAATTAGAACAAATAATGCTCCATTTATGTGTACAAATTATTTATTGTGAATAATAATCTCTGTGTAAATAGAAAAATAATGTTACAATTTGTGTGTACCATTTTCAATATTATTCGTTTAGTACTTTTAATGAGTGTTACTCTTTTTCAAATCCCGCATAATATGCGGTTGTAAACCAGTATAAAATTATTACAAAAGGAAAATAAATATAAAAAATATAAACTTAAATTAGATATCTGATTTTAATATAATGTATTGAGAATAACATTAAAAATATATATGAAAAACTATTATTACATCAAAAATGGGAGGGAGAGAGGGAGAAACAACAACAACAAATAATAAAAAAAAATTATTACACCTAGAAAAATAAATTTAAATATATTCTAAATCTCCTTATCTAATCCCAATGTAATGCATTGATAAATGCATTATATACTTATATGAACAAATTAATATCTTACGCATAAAAAAAAAGAAATAGAAAAAAATAATAAAATAATATTAAATATACTACAAGTTTGATATACGACATTTTTTTAATAAAATTACCAGTTCCTTATAAATTCTAATCTTTTATATCACATATACATGCGACACGCGGGTGTTGTATATTTTAGATTTTTACAAACTCAATTTTCTACGAGTTTTCTTTCAAATTTAGAGTATTTTGCTCTATCTTACAAAAATACTTAAAAAGATTTTATTGTGAAAACCAATTTAACTGTAAGTAGAATAAATAATGCTTCGATTTGTGTGTAAAGATTATTTATTGTGAAGAATAATATTCATGTAAATAAAGAAAATAATATTACGATTTGTGTGTACCATTTTTAATATTATTCTTTTAGTATTTTGAACGAGTGTTACTTTTTTTTCAAATTTCGCATAATACATCGGTGTTATAAACTATTTTCTGTATGAATTATAAACTACCCTGAGACTTGATTTCAATATTATTTTAAAGAAATTGAGAAATGCTTTCATCTTATATTTTTCTTCATTATAAGAAAAAAAAATTCAGATAATCATTCATATTTATAAAATTATTATTAACCTTAAAATTAATATGGAATCAAACCTCAATCTTGGGTAGAAGTTCTTCAAAGAAAGAAAAATACAGTATGAATTCTAACTGTGATGTGATGAATTCTTTGTGATTAAGGAACATGTAATTTTCGTAGATTCTAATGTGGCAAATTTTGTGGAATTCTATAATATTCATGAAAATTCACAAATCCTGAAAATTAAATTGAATTCTATGTTGGTGACACTCACTCACTATTGGAGTGAAACTCATTGTCTTGCCTATCAACCTTTCAAGTTTTTGTAATTTAATTCCGAAACTCAATTTCACTTGTTTCAAACTATGATGATCACAAAGTAAAATTGTAGAAAGACATAATCATAATAGTAGTTTGACTTGATTGATTCATCTCGGCTCTTGCCAACCGGATGAGAATTTGTTTATAGTCTTAGCTAAAAGTTTAGAAAACAAATATTCCTGATTGGAAATAATTTGACGAAATAAGAACAATAAAATACTAAATCATCTTTAAAAAAAATAAAAAATTGAACCAAATACATTTTGTACCATTTTCTATTTACAAATAACAAAATGGATTCCAATCGAATCATTTAGGGCAAAGATATCGGCAGGTGACAATTTGGTCTGCCAAGTGCCGTGACACCATAACATTTTAAGAAAAAACCATCCAATCAGATTCATCAATTTGATTATATATTATTAATTTTTAGAAGAGGGTAAATGAAATACATGAAAAACCATCAAATCCATCAGGGTCACCTTCACGAGTACAGTTCCACGTACAAATGATGACTGAATAATAATGGAGCCTATGATATATATTGGTCACATATTTATTTACATATACATATAATTGGATTAAATGTGTAAAATGCGGATGTTTTTTATTTTGCTTTTGGAGTTTTTTTTAATAACAGTTAAAACGAATAATATTTAATCAGGTATCACATTAACCAAGTGCTGGTTAACATCTGTAATGAATTCTATTTTTTTTTTAAATATAAAACATCAGTAAATTAAAATCTAATAATAATGTGATCCACCATTTATCACGAATATGTTGGAATTTCAAAACCTCATGCGTGACAAAAAGAAATGACAAGTTTAAGTCAGCAGCTGTGTCCAACCTTCAACTGTAGTGTGAGATTGTTTCGTATGTTTGTTTTCACTAATAGTCGTCTAATTATTTTTAATCACTGGTCATGTGGGGATAATTAAATCAAACTGGTATCCCATTGGATTCTCTACTATATAAGTTGGGCACATCTTGAATTTGTCGTTATGTGCCTTTGAGTGTCGTGTGTTCCCAATTCCAAGACCTTTGTAGATTATTGATTTCAAGTTGGACCATAATCATCAAATTAATGGTTTTTAAATGTTGGAACCCATGGGACTTCACGATACTTATTTACTCTACCCGTCCTGTTTTATCTGCGCAATTTGAAATTTATCATATTCTACCTATTATATTTATATTTTCCAAAATAAATTATTATTATTTTTTATTTTTCAATAAAAAGTATATATCACTTTATTATTCTTACACATATTTTTATTACGTCACAACTTTAATTATCTTAAACAAAAGAATATTATAGTAACGTGATACCTATAATTATAACATCAACCATATTTCTAATCTCCATGAAATGATCAACTGCGACAGATAGAATGGGATGGAAGAGTAACATTTTTTTTTTACTTGGGGGGTGTTCATGTATTATGGTTTTGTGATTTTCAATTGTTTTTATTACTTTATTCATTTATAAAAAAATATTTTTTTTTAAAACTTTCATCTATCCATAAAATATACTTGTTTGTGTTAGGAACTTAATTTTACGTCCTTTTTAATTGAAATAATTATTTTATTTGATTTTTTAAACTTATTAGTATGTTAGGACTCTTTTATTTATGTACATATATTTATCTTATAGTTTAAATCATTTAATTAAGGAGAGAATCTTTTATTAGTAGGAACTTGTATTTTCATAGTTATCTTAATTCTTAAAATATCAAGATATTGATTAATCTTCTTTTGATATTTGAGAACTCTTATAAAAGATGAAAATACACATTTGTGTATAAATATATAACGACTTGGACTTAATACATATGTTTTTAGAGAATACAGAAACAATCAGGAGGAGAAGTTGTCGTTCATTTCGCTCATGTTTTTCAAACTTGTGTTTGATCAACTTGAAAATTTACGGATGACTATCTGTTGAAAAATGATTTATCTGTTTAGAAGTTTTCATATTTTACTAGATGTTATATTGTTTTAGTATTTCTGTAAAATAACTACACCATTTTCTAGTAATATTTTTTTCGGCCTGAGGTCACGACCTATAAGTTTTTGACTCATAGACAAATTTACCGTTTTCTAGTAATATCTTTTCTGCCATGAGGTCACGACCTATCAGTTTTAACTCGTAGACAAATTTAAGTTATGTATTCTTATTATTTCCGCTTTGTGTGTACTGGTGTTCCAGCATCACGACTAACATTCAATCAGTAATTATTTTATTTAGTATACATGGCCTTCAAAACTTTCAGTTGGTATCAAGAGTGGTCACTTGACGGTACTAAGTGTTCATCCTTTTTTCCTGTGTAGGAAAGTTTTGGATACTATGATGAATATTATAATCTGACCACCGATTCTTGACGGGACCAATTATTCGGTCTGAAGGGTGAGGATGCGTTCCTATATCAAAAATATGGATGAAAGTTCATGGCATTCGATATTGGTTGGCTGGGAGGCTCCTAGATGGGATGATCCGAATGGTAACATCATCCTTAAAATGAAAATATTTGGTGAAACTGTTGAACCTGGTAAAGCTGTTGCTGATAAAGGTGCTCACTAAAGAATGTTGCTTCTGTAACTCCAGGACGTTAGGGTTCAGTTGTAGAACCAGCAGTTAATGTGTTGCTTGCTCTGGTTGGGAACTTTTTTAGTCTAACCTTGCTATTTATATATTGGTGTTACTCGCTTTGTTCCATCACCATGACTAACATCTTCTGCAAGGTTTTTATTCAAGGGAAATCTTCAAATTCCGTGGAGTCTTCAAACTTAGGGGGAGTTGTTTGGTTAGTTTTTGTCCAAAAAGGTAAAATGGAGAGATTGTTAGGAATTTTATTCCTACATCCTTTTTAATAAATTGAAACAAGTGTTTTGTTTGCCTTTCTACACTTATTAATATTCTAGTATTCTTTTATTTATGTGCATATATTTGTCTTGTAGCCCAAATCATTTAAGTTAAGGTAAGAATCTTTTAATAGTAGGTAAGTGTATTTTCATAGTTGTCTTATTCCTTAAAATATTAAGATATTGATTAATTCTCTTTAACTATTTTAGAACTCTTCTTAAAGATGAAGATTCACATTTGTGTATGAATATCTAAGGCTTTGGACTTCATACGTATTTTTATAGAGAATACAGAAATAATCATCGTGAAGGAAGATAAGTTGTTGTTTATTTTGCTCGTGTTTTTCAAACTTGTGTTTGATCAACTTGAAACTTTTACGGACGACTTCGTGCTACTAAAACGATTTACTCGTTTAAGAGTTTTTCATATATTACTAGATGTTATATTATTTTTAATATCTTTTGTAAAACAACTACACCGTCTTCTAGTAATACTTTTTTCGTACCGAGGTCAACATCTATGAGTTTTCAATTCATAAGTAAATTTAAATTTTATGTTCTCCGCTATGTGTTACTGAATGTTAGTATTGGTGTTCCATCATCTCGACTAACTTTCAATCTCTGATTATTTAATTTAGTATTCGTTGCGTTTAAGATTTTTAGTTTGCTTTGTCTGAAGGATGGTTAAGGGCCAGTTTTAGACCCAATTAATGTAAGATTTGTCTGAAACTTTTTTTTTGGATAGTTTTGAAAGAAAAAAAAAAGATAAGAAAATTAGGGGTGTTGGAAAAATAGTCGTTATTTTCTTCAACATCGTTGCACTTATTGCCAACACATTAGTTTTGAATATATGGAAACTATAATCAGGTAAATATGTCATACTAATTAGCGTTTCTTAGTTTAAAATTAAATAACTGTCGCTAAACCACAGAGTTACTTCTCATATTGTGACAATATAATATTTGTGGCAATAATATTGCTATAATTTTTGAATCAACCATTGCATTACTTGTATAGGACATTGATGAATCATGTTGACAGCTTTCGAGGTGCAACTGGACAACATAAATGTACAACCCCTCCCTTGAAATGCCTTCGACATTAGAAAGTACAACTATTGAGCCGTTGTGTTTCTCTTCATAGTTTAGCTTGCCCCACCTAAATTTAGCCATGTGGTTGAAATCAATTTGCAGGTAAATGTCCATTTTTCTTCTTCTTCTTCTTCATTATTATTATTAGATTTTTATTGGGAAAAGAAAAACTCATTATTTGTTTAGACATCAATCTCACCTTTAGAGCTTTAATGTAACTCATAAAACGTGTCTTAGTACCCTCAAATTTTTGGAGATCAAATTTATTGCAAACGAGACCAAACTCCGTAATAAATAATGATATGAGTTTTTTTTTTTTTTTTAATATTAGATTTAGACATACAAATGTATATGGATGAAAAATAGAAGGTTTTTCTACAAAGTGGTTGAACAATCGTAATGTAATGAATAAAATATCATTTCATTTTAAATAATCAAACAACCATAAAGTTTTATTCTCCTTGCACGCGGTGTTATGTGTTTTTCTTTCACAAATATTCAAGTTTGCAATTAGTTACATCACATACTTTGAGGGTGAACTAATTAAAGTAACTAATTTATACACTTGTAAAAGTTATTCGGTGTACTTGTCTGAACAAACTCTCGATTTGAAGTAAGCTTTATCATAAAAGTAACTAAGCAAAAGTCAATAATCACTTAAAAAGAAGAGCATAACAACTTATACGGTGGATTTCTGAAGCACCACTTGCAACCAAAGCAATTAGCTACTCTACTCTAATCCCCTAAAATAAATCATCATTAACCTAACTATGAAATTATCAAATTTGAAGGGAGCTCAGAACACGTGCAGAGTTTATAAGATGTTGATTAATTATTGCTAGGCTAAGGCAACTAAAATATAATGATGGAAATGCTTTTCTATAGATTCCTTGGCTTTTTGGCCCCATCTCATGTCTAGTTCCGAAGTGACATTGCCTTGGATATTCGTAACAATCTCACTATTTTTTTCTTCTTCCAAGTTCCAACGTTGCTAATTTCAGTCCTCAGTTCTCACATTCATTTATATAATATATAATAATATTACTCACATGCTAACCTTTACTGCCGCCGTCCACTAACCTTAGACTTAAAATCAATTTATTACCAAATGCATGTACAAAATAGAGATTAGGGATCATTGCAAACCAACCCCCTTTCCCAACTTTGGGCTAATTAAAAAAAAAAAAAAAAGAATTGGATTCAGCAGCCCAACGGTAAAGGACACTTTTTCTGGGCAAGCAGACCCAGTTCAATTTTGTGAGTATTAATTTTCTTGTTTAGAATTGTAGTGAAAGATTCAATTCTGTGAGTGTTAATTTTCTTGTTTAGAATTGTAGTGAAAGACCATAAGAAAATAAAAATTGAGGTTTTGAGTTTTGATTCTATTTTATATTTCTCCACTCCATAGTAATCAAAGCATTTCAGAATTGCTATCATATTTATAGAAGTATTACAGATATCCAATTAAACCTTCACAAGGTTTTTGTAATTAGGTTTAGCATAACTTAAAAAAGAAAAAAAAAGAAACCCAGTTACCTTTCAAAATTACAAACATAGTCCTTTAAGCCTTACAAGTTGTTTCAGTAAAAAATAATTCCCAAGACAATGGCTAAATTGTCGGGGCGCGGAGTAGCTTAACGGCTCGGGAGTGACAACCTACCCGAGCTTGGGATAATCAAAGCTATTAATTGAGAAGGGTTTCATTCATCCGGTGCTTGGAGTGACCTAAGGGGTCGGGGGTGACGAAACCCATCCAAGGCTCAACTCTTTAATGCACCAACTTACAGGCAGAAGGAAACAAAAAGGTGACACACAAAATGTCCATGTGATACTTAAGGGGTCATTTTGCAATTAGACTAAACCTCAAGCAGTTTTTGTAAATATTGAAAGATTCAATTGGCTGAAGAGGCACTACAAAAAAACAATCATCACAAACCCCACACACATGAACACAATCCCAACAGAACAACAATATCCTTCCTGTCGTAATTCATTTCAGCCTGTCAATAGTAAGACGAACACGGTCCATTCCAAGATGCATCGCAATTAATTATCATATCGAAGTAGATATCCAATCAAACGAGTTTCATATGACAGGTTTCAAACGTTTTAAGACCAATTTACAAAATATACAGTTACTGGAAAAAAGTTAATTTTCAACTGTCGTGGATCAGATTCGTTGGCTCGCTCACAACGTACTTGGGCAACTCGTACTTGGCACCTGATTAGATTTTATAGATTAAAGAGGGCAAACTGGAAAAGGGCATTGATTTTATAGAAGTGAAAAATCGAGCACCAAACCTCTTTCGTCATAACAGGTTGTTAAGTCGGGATTTTGAACAATAACGCCAGCACTATCAACGATTGCTTGGGCAAGGCTCAAATCAGCTTCCGCTGCAGCTCGGAGTGCATCCCATATCTCTGATTTTTTATTTTTAAAAAAAGGGCAATTAAAAGCAAGGCAAGATGAAATAACAGATATTGGGTAATTACAAAAGAAAACCCTCGAGTCTTGGACTAATTTAAAAAAATCCAAATGTTTTTAAAAATTACAAAAATACCCTTGAGGTTTGATTCTTACAGTTTCCCTTTTCATATGCAAATGATTATTTTTTAAAAAACCTTGTCTATAGAAATATTACAATTACCCCTTATATTTAATCAAATCTCAAAGTTTTAGTCCTTTTTTTTTTAAATTACGAAAATAACCTTGAGGTTTGATTCTGCCTTACATTTTCCATTTTCATAAGCAAAAAAATATTTATAAAAGAAAACCGTACACCTTTAAATTTTCTTTTTTCATAATAAGCTCGGGGTAATTTTGTAATTATTCAGACAAATACGAACAAAAAATACATGTGAAAAAATACCTTTCCGACCACCGTAGTGCGGAGCAGTGTCCCAAAACTCCTCGCGCATCTGCTTAAGCTGCCCTCTCGTTATCGCCTCTGAATGCTTCCAGGCTTTGGGCTTCCGGATCTTCTTTGAAGTTTCTAGAAGACAGAATTTTAAAAATAAATTAAATTAATAAAGATCAACATTAGCAAGAACAATCAGCCAACACAGAAATTACATTATTCATGGGTCGTGTAAATTTAGCAGGTTCAAGGACATATAATATTCAGCTCCAATATACATTAGAATCTATATTTTTCACCAGATTCAAAACAGAAAAACAAATAATTTTCTGGAAATCATCATCTCTATGAAGAAATAGAATGAGAGCCTAAATTTGTTCAAGAACCTAATTAAACCAACTCTTCTTTAATTTACAAAATCCATTTACTTATCATCGCCAAGATCCAATTGGCTTCATATTCACAGCCCCAATCTATAAAACGGGTCATTTAATCGCAGAATTTGTGACGAGAATTTTACATATGAACACTTTCAAACAGTTATATACAAAATAACAGACAATCTTGCTTGAATTCTTGTTACAAATCCAAAATGTATACAAATTCAAGATTAAAACATAAAACATCAAAATATTAAATCTAAATTGCGTATGATACAAAGAGGGGAAAAACAACAGCATATTTCACCATAACAATAAAAGAAATAATAAAACCCATAATTTATTTAATTATGGATATCGATGATCGAAAACGAAATTTGCGAAGAGTAATGAGTCAAGGGTACCATTTTTTTTCTCGCGTGATCCAGCGCAACCCATATCGCGCAGTCTCACGCAACCGTTTTTTTTGTTTTTTTTTTTTTGGTTTTTATTTTTTCCTCAAAGATTTCCAGTGCCCAAAATTTCTAAAATTGGATTTCTAATATGTGAATAATGAAAAGAGAAAAATAAAAAAATAATAAACGAATTTATTTTGAGTGGCAACAGGTCTCTCTCTCTAAGACAGCTGTTTGTGTGAGAGAGATTCCTCTAGGTCCCTGTGAGTATTTGACAGTGTCACACAATGTGGAACATAAAAAACATTTTTAATTACTCATAATATTTTAGATATAGATTAAGTATTTTTATTTTGAAATAATAATTTCTTTATTTCAAAAGGAATAATGTTATTTATTTTAATAAATAATTTCTGATAAAAAAAAAAAGAAGTATTACTACTCTGATAAAAAAAAAAGTATTACTATTAAGGAAAACAGTAATTTCACCACTAAAAATAAAACATTTGGACAATATACCCAGCAAGAAAATGTATACGCGGCTTAAATTTGTGTTTGCTAGCGTTGAAGATGGAGTAAGTTTCCAAAGAAGAAAAGAAAGAGAAAAAAAAGTACCTTTTATATCTTTTTCAAACGCTTTCTTACAGAAGTTTGGTTTAATTAAATAAACCAAACTTTACATAAGTAAATAAACTGATTTAAAAAAAGAAAAACTCAATTATTCATTTCATTTTCTATTCGATTTGCAGGTACAAATTTGATTGTTATTTAATAAAGTGGGAGGTATTATGGTAAAAAATAATTAGATTGATTTTAAAAAATCGTCCAAGATTGATTGTTATTAATTAAAGGAGAAGGTATTATGGTAATTAGTAATAACTTTATTTTAAAAAATCTAAGATTGATAGATATTAATTAAAGGAGAAGGTATTATGGTAATTAGTAGTTAACTTTATTTTAATAAAAATCGTAAGGATATGTTATAGATTTAACATGATGATTAGGCAAATTATAGATGGACTCAGGTGCACCTTGCTAGATGCACCTATTCTCACATATAAAATAATTTTAACTTAAAATTTTAATAACGAGTTGTATTTCAGGAGGAGTTACGAGAGACATCTGGACCCA